>CM065391.1:3755000-3777500 GCA_033060915.1 Euryodendron excelsum | reverse complement strand
CAATATACCTCTGCAGTGGAGATGATATTGACTAGAAACAGCATGACACTGTGATATATTGAATAATTATTTTGTAGGGTTATGATGTATTGCACTATTTTTTATGCCTCTTTTTTGTGGTAAATATTAATTTTATGTTTCTTTTTCACAATTTTGTTAAGTTATATTGCATTGTAAAGGAAAAAAACAAGATTGTAAATTTTTTTTCCTAGGTTTTTGTTACCTTTAGATTTATTTTCTTTCTGCTTGTTCTCCTTTTGGTTTTAGTTAGTTGGGGGAATGGTATCAAAGCCTAGACCAGCCGGAAGTGTGTGGACTCAATCCCACACGAGGATGTGTGGCCCCAAGGGGGTAGACTATGATGCCCAATACCAAAAAGACCTCTTAAGTGGGTTAAAGTGAGGGATTGCAGGTGAGGTGGTGCTATGAGTTGAGTCCCACATTGCCTGGTGAAGTTGAAGTGAAGTGCCATATATGTAAGCATGTGCATCTACTTGGTACCTTTCAATGCATTGATTTTTTGTCTTGGATTTGATTTACCTTGAGAAAAATAAAGAAGCTCAGTTATTAAGGGTATGGTGTTATGAATACGCTAAACAATTAAGACTCGCAAGTCACTGGCTTTAGAAAAGGATTTCTTGAATCCCCCCATTGGAGAAAAACGTTTGAATAACTCATAATTGAAGTTTCTAGGTATAGTACAGGGTGGTGCACTGGAAGTTGAAATTTTCCAAAGTTATGAAAGTGGAGCATCGAAAGGGAATCTGGATATGCGAGTTTGGTGAGGGGAAATTGAACAAGGTCTGTCAACTTCTTTTTGAGGGCTCTTCTCTCTCTCTCCCTCTCTCTCTCTCATCTTTTATATTTTCCTTTACTTGTTTGGAAGTATTTCTAAATTTTTCCTAATTTATTTTCATGCAGCACAAGCAAAAAGAGAGAGAGAAAAATGCGAAAACAAGGTAGAAAATTGAGAATAAAGGGAAATTAAGTCAACCAACAAGAAGCAGTATCAATAGTTGAAGAAAGAGCCTTAAACTGCTGTTTCTTCTTCGGAAATTTCTAAAACAGCTCTGCAAAAAACTCTTCTAAAGCCCTAATTTCATCGACTTTGTAAAGCCCCTATAAAACCAAATTAGATTTTTACCAAAATACTCCTTTTACTAGCAGAAAATATACTAAAGGCCATCATTCACTAACCAAAACTACTAATGCATTCCTGAGAAAGAGAAAAACATGACTAAATGCCCCTAAACTTTATAACAACAGATATAAATTAAATTCCAGCTACAGCGGGATATTGGCCTGAAATTTTATTTTAAATTTTATTTTGACGCTGATAAACTTTAAGCTTCGGCTGCACTGAGCTGCATAAATTCCCCAGCTGAGGACTGTGTATACCTCTGAGAAAGAGCTGGATCTAACTGCTGCTACTCTTCAAGTGTAATCCACATGTTCTTAGTTGTTGGCTATCCTTTCCACTTGACAAGAACGTTTTCATTGGCACTATCCGAAGAAACCTGAGGTTTTTGCTCTAAAATTTCCTCAATTTGCTCAATCAGCCAATTGGGAAGTGTAGTAACATCTGCACCATCCATGACCAGGTGATTCCTCATCATTTTGGCCTGGATAATCATATATATCAGTTATATTGAAGATGGGACTAATATTATAACATGTAGGAAACCTGAGTTTATGAGCAATAGGTCCCACCTTTGAAGTATTTTACAAGGTTTGAAATTCTTGGTTCGCAAGCTTGTGATAATATCATGCCCCGGGTGCCCCGGGTGCCGTGACCCGAGAGCATGAGTGGGGAAAGGGGAAAGGGAGATAAGGAAAGCGAAGGGAGTGAACCAATTTTGGAGAAAACCATTGTTTGAATATTTAAAAATCCTTTTGAATAAACTAATTATCTGAAAAATCCAAGTTCATTTTATCATTTATATATTTTTCAAATGGTGATCACAATACACCAAATCTGAATCTTAACTATTAAACTTGAAGAATTTAGAAACGTGATAAACATTCTCCCATGGAAGATTATTTTACAACTACCAAAAGAATTAGAAATTTTTAAGTCTCCAATAGGACTGTCTTGTAACAAAATATTAAGTACACTACAAGCTTCACTATACGTTGATCATTCAACTGTCAAAAGATTACTAAAGTGCATAAACTTTACAAGGTTACAATAAAACATACTGAGTCCCTAATAAACATCCCTATCATTCTTTGTGCCCAAAAATAATGAAAAAGATGTAACACTTTCAAAACTCCAAACGTCAACCAAGCTTTGAGGCTTCTGTAAAATAGTAGGTTGAGCAAAACTAGCCCAGTAGAGAAAACACTAAAAATGTCAATTATTAATATGGTGGCATGGGCAAGTGTACAATGTATAACAATACATGAGACATGGATATAACAATGAAATCAAATTATGAGAATCAATATCACCACATTCATATAAATTATTCCATGCAGCCATGAAGTTTCTGATTCATTATTCAATTCGAGTTTTTCTTTCCCTTCTCTATTTCATTTCCATTCCAATACCATTATCTCAATTTCCTTGTAACACAACAGACACACAACCAACACACACAAACGCCATACCCAACCGTCACACAACTGGGATTTGTGTATGCAAAAGCCCGGGATGCTGTGGTTGAACTTCTCCTGGTTCATAATCATTAGCCGATTGCTCATTTCCATTCCCATTTAACACAACCAACACACACAAACGCCATACCCAACTGTCACACACAACCGGGATTTGTGTATGCAAAACCCGGGATGCTGTGGTTGAACTTCTCCTGGTTCACAATCATTAGCCAATTGCTCCCTTAGCAAGTTTTGTACCTCTTGTGCTAGGACAGCCAATTGACGGCCATGGGTTAAATGTGTCAAAAGCTCATCCCTCTGCTTTGGATAAGCTGTCCTCTCCTTACCATTTGATGCAAGAGCTGTGTCCAGGAGTTCATAACTCCTCCTTATACCAAAACGAAGCAGCACAGGAAAAGAGAGAAACAAACAGCAAAAACAAGGTAGATAATTGAGAATAAAAGTAGCAATAGTTTGAAGCGAGAGCCTTTGCTGTTTCTTCTTCAGAAATCTGTAAAACAACTCTTCAATAAGACCTCTCTAAAACCCTAATTCCAGTCACCTTTATACCTCTACAACCATATAGATTTACCAAAAATACTCCTGGCACAAAATATTCTAAAGACCATACCAACGAACTAACGATCATAATGCGGACCTGAGAACAAGAAAAAATTACTAAATGTGGCCCTTGAACTTTTTAAATACCATAAATGAATTATATCCAGCCCCACTATTTCTCGGCTTGCAATTTTATTTCGACGCCAATAAACTTTGAGCTTTGGCTGCAATTGAGCTGGATCATATTTAGTTCACAAACTTATTACTGTTTGATTCGGTCCATTAGAAAAGCACGACAACAGGTAAATTCCTTGAAGCAACAAAAATCGGAAATTACCGTAATACTAAGGTGGGGCCAATTTGTAGTTTATAAAATTAATTTACTCTCAGTGGTGTCTGTCTTTGTTGTTATTTAGGTTAAGTTGTTAATCTTACCAATTTACTATGGATGTGTTTGTTTCATGGGCTAAGAGGGGTGGGATAGGGTAAGTTATAGGTGGCTCCACTTGACCCACCTTTGGCACATCAAAGTGATCGGGATAACTCATCCCACTGATCCTATGTACAAGGGATAAGTTTATCCCTGGGGGAGGGGTGGCACACTTTATCCTAGGATGTATTTTTTTTTTTTTTTTTTTTTTTTTTTTTTTTGGGGTGGGGGTGGGGGGGGGGGGGGGGGGAATGATAAGGTGTGAAATGTTGCTTTTGCCTTAAAATGTTTATGTATGTTACATATATAATACACGTGTTATATTATATCTTACATATATTATATATAAGAGCATATATATCATTGAGACCTGTCTATATAATATTATATAGCATATAGTATTTTACATTTTCATATATATATTATTATATTATATACTTATATCATAATATATTATACTATCTCTATTTTAGTTTTAATTTTTTTTGAACCTATGCCAAAAAGGGTCATATGATGACCCAAGGGCAAATTAATCAATTACGGTACTTTTCCTTATCTCAACCAACTTATCGCATGTCCTAGCAACATGTGAAGGAGGTACACGCAATCACGGTATACAATCGCCCGGTATACCATATCTCGGGAGATTGTATCACTCTTTATCCCATTCCGCAAAACAAAATGGAGCCTATGTGTTTAAGAAGTCAAAGTCTTAGAAGTTGGTATAAAGAAACATAATGCTTCTAATTCGATGGAGAACTTGCTTTAAAGAATTTTCTGAAGTTCTTAAAGCTCTCTTGAGATTGTATGATGCAATTCTGATGCCTATAAGAATATTTATTTGACGCCTAGAATTTCTTATTCTTTTTCTTATCCTTTCTCTTATTTTTATTTTTATTTTTAGTTTTTGCACTATTTAAAGTTTAAACCATTTAAAGCATAGAACCAGACCTGGATAATCTTTATTTGCCACCGATAACTCCCATTGAGCTATCCTTGCAGTATCTTCCTTCATTCTTTCTACCGCAGTGCAAAAAAAAAAAAACCAACTAGCCTCTCATACTATTCACGTCTAAACACCCAGAGGCCAGAAAAGCTCATAGATAGCCCCTATTCCCTTCCATTTTCATTCTCAGCCTAAAAACCCTATATAATAACAATCATGTAGCCCTAAAAACTAATTAAAATCCTTAAAATCCCTCCTACCAAGCTGAGCTAGGATAATTGAGGCCTTGTCCTTTGTAGGAGTGTTTCCCACACACATCCTACATCTGTCTACTGATTGAAGTGACTAAATAATTTTATTATGCGTTATCAATTCTGATATTTATTATTATATTGGTTTCTTTACAAGTTACTATCCAAACTAAAAAATATTTGATACGGTTTCTTCAATACCTGGCTTGTTGTTTGAATTAGAATATTTTCTTTCTTCGGTATCTGTGAAATCTAGATTTTGTACTTGTTTGGGGTAGTTGTGAGGTTTTTTATTGGGTCCATAGGAGTGAGTGCGTGATAATTTTTGTGAATTAAGTACATTTTATTACTGAAAGTACACACTAGGGATCATGCTTTTTTGAGCTTATTCAACAATATAGAAGTTGGCCTTTACTTGATCAATTTAGCTGAGGCAATTGGTTCTTCATTACTCAACCCACCGACCTATCAATGAATGAAGTTGAAGCTGGCTTGGTGCCTTTGTCCTTTTATTGCAGCATCAATTTATTTTACTATGCATTTGGTTTCTTTGATTTCCCATCCTAGCTAGAAAAACAGGTTCTCAAATGTCAGTGTTTTTTGTATAGGTCAAAGTGCTTACGCTCTGCCAATCAAGAAACAAGGATAGCCTTGATGGTAATACAAGCATACCTGTTCTCTTTATTGTTTGCATGCCTTGCCTTTTGGCTTCTTAGCTATTTCTTGTTCCCTGCTATTTGCATGAACAGAAACAATCATTTAGCTGAAGGGCCCTTTCACCCTTCCTCTCCTCCCTTTCCAGAGAACCAAGGCTTATAATATTCTATTTTTAACTGCTAAATCTGCTAAATCCCATATTTTATTGTTGCCTTCTTCTGTGTATATATTGCAGAAGCACCAGAAGATATCCAAGAGGAAGAAGAAAGATCATACGGTTCAATAATGATGGAGAGATTGACTGGCAGTGAGGATGGACGAATAGACCATGTGCTTCAAGTACAAATTTGTACCACTTGGTGTCTACTTTTGATCTTTTATTTGTTTACAAATTTGAAGCGTAGGTTTTGTTTTCTTGTCTATTTTTAATCTCACTATGAAAGCATGATCTTTTTGGAAGTAAGAAACCTTTGCTATTCTTTTGCATCCATAGTTAAATATGTTCTATTCTGCTGTTGTCTATTCCTTATCAGAACCTTATGACTGTCTGCACCCTATATTGTTCCCTTATTTGCCATTGATGATTTTTCCTCAGAAGGAAGTTATGATGTGTAATACAAGACTTCTTTTCAGGCTAAACTTGTATCAGAATGCAACTTGCACCTGTGTTTAATATACCCATTGATGCATTTATCAAGCAATGTTCTTCATTTTTAATTAGTTTGTGGTCATGTAGAGAACCTCAGATTTTATCTGCTGTATTATCTAGAACTTTCTTGGTGATCTAAGTGCTTTTTTAAGGTTGTGATGTTAGCCCCTCTTCACATAGCAATGCATGCATGCATTAATAATTTCTTTGGCACGTTTTTATTTTACTGACCTTGCATCATTTACCTATAGTAATATTGAAGACCTGGAAGTTATTGAGCCTAAATGAGGGAACATGATGAATGTTTGAGTTGTGCAGAATGGGGCTGTGTAACAATTTCATAGCTGGTCTTCCCAAGGGGAAAATAGCTAAACTATCTCCCAATTGTAATTATCAGTAGAGTAAAACAAATCAAGCTTCCTTGGCAGTGCTCACAAGGAGGTGATGTTGCATAGATCACCTAACTTGTGAGAGAAGTGGAAGGTAGTAACAATGAACACTAGATTTCTATTGATGATTTTCAGCTTTTTGTACCATTGTGGCATATATACTCCTACCCATGCAGTTGTCAATACATCCCTTGAAAGTGCATCATTGGAACCTTAAACCATATGAACCACAAGTTTCAACGTCCAAAATGGTGCCTTTGACAAACATAGATGTGAAATCGGAGTTTGTTGTGCTCGGATAATATTTGGATGGTAGCTTTCAAAGTTTCAATTGTTTCACAATTTATTTCTGTTCACTTCTGCTGGTCCTATAAGAATATTTAGTTAAGTATTTATCGTGGATGCCTTGTTGCAGTTGATTTCATTTCCTTCCTGAACTATTTTCCTTGTTGGTAATGTAGGATAAAACCTTTCAGCATCCATACATATCAGTGATTGGAGCACATACGTAAGTTAGCCATTTAGTACTTGGAACCTCAAATATATGTTTTATATGCTTCTAAGTTATTTTCATTTTTGTTGGTTTATTAAGAAAAGAATTGGCATCACATGGGCAAACTTCTTAGTTATGCGATGCAATGCTCCCATAAGTGGCTGCGGACTCAGAGTACAGCCCTATCCACAAAGGAGATATACTGCTCCACTAGGTTGGCATGTAAATGTAATGCTTTCTGTGGCAACTTATTGAAATAGTGCATCCCACGTTAAAAACAGTAGTATATTTCCTTCCACTAATTTGTGCAATGTAGTTTACCAAAGATAGGTCTCTAAATGTTGGAGATCAGTCATTGTTTTAATTATTGATATTGATTACCCACCTTGTCTGGGAAAAAAATGGTGCAATCAGTAATATTGATCTAGATTCGGTCATTGTTTTCATTAGTGATATCAATTACCCACCTTGTCTGGAAAAAAAAATGGAGCAACCAGTGATATTGATCTAGATTAGGTCTGCTGTTATTGCTGAAAATGTTAATTAATGGTTCGTTATTTGATTCTTGCTTTTGTACTCAGAAACTATTGGAGAGATTATGATACTGGCCTTTTCATACTGAAACACTTGTATCGAGATATACCTGAAGAACCTGAGTTCCTTGAACAAACTAAAGATGGCGGCTTAAAAAATGAGAGTGGTTCGGAAGGTTGGTCAGACCAAAGAGAGGCTGCGGAGGAAGACATTCCTTTAACATTTGCTGATAGGGTTTTCATAAGAAACTTCTCTAGGAGAGCAAAGAAGATTATGAAGAGGCACTGAAATTTTCCTTGTCGTTTTTTCTGCAAAATGTTAGTGCAATTACTGTAGCAGGGATTAGTTATTTGCAATTATGTTAGCAATTTCTGCACCAAACACGTCCCTGCATTTTCAACTAAGTTATATTCGTGTATTGCAGTTGACAGGCTAAGTCCTTCAAGGAAGATTGACATGCCATGCTGCTCTATGGTTTTTGGAATGACGAGTATTACCAAAAATGAAAGTTGTGGTACCTTGGTCAGATTGGATGCAACTTATTCAGAAGTACAAAGTTGACGACAGTAGTTGCTAATAGATAGTTATATATATTACTTGTTTCTGTTTCACACTGTAGAAAAGAAGAAACTTAGGAGAATGTTGTTGTGTGATGAATTACATAAATGGAGTACAGGTGGCTTGTGCATAGTTTGCATATACAAAACTGTAATCACTGAATTATGTGAATTAATAGAGAAATTAAATGATTATTTCGAGTAATACAGTAATCGTCTATGTACAATTGTTCTTTTTGTTTTGTAAATATTTGCACTTATGTTCAGCAAATTCTTCATTTTACATAATTCTAGAAAAGTAGGGTAGGGTATAAGGCGTATGTATTTGCCTAGTTTAGAACACTGTCCATTTTGTTTAAGTTGGCACGCTAGGTTGTTGCGGACTGTGTTGTATTCAATGCTTGAATTGAGAATTAGCAGATAATCGAATGGAACACTTGTTACTACTAGTCTTGCTTCTTCTTCTTCTTCTTCTTCTGTATTGCCAATGAATGCTTATACATAGCTCGTGATTCTGCAACTGGGTGCGTCTTTGTTTCTGATAACTGTTGCAACTGTTAGCGGAGACTTGGGGGGTGGGTCTTCGTTTCTAAGACATCAGCCTGCAACAAACATAATGATGTTACAGTTGCCAATTTTGCGACTTCTTCTTCAATGAAATCTACCTACAGCCAACCAGCCTCAACTTTTTGTTTGGACTCTTCTATTCTCTTCTATATGATTATGTTAATGGGCGTGCATATATGGCATACCACATGTTTGGAATAGCGGTAGTCGGTAGAGTCTTGGAGAAAGATCCAGTGCGGGTGGCTTAGCTAAGCGTGCCACATGTGCTTCATGAGTGGAAACGCATTACAGCCGTTATCTGACTTCAATGGATCCGCGAATTTAATTTAGGCCGAACTCCAAAATTCGCGCGCGGTGCCACCGTTGGGAGGCAAATTAGGTGAACTTATAGGTCCAAACCCATGGCAATGAATAAAGTGGAGATGAGAGAGCAGAGTGGGAAAAATGTGCTGGAAGGGGAGTATTCTGTTTTTCTTTTTGTTTTGCCAAGAAAAGAAGTTCCTTCAATTTATTTTATATTCATTAAAGATAACAAGTATATAAACAGCAGAGTTCAGAGAAAAGCAGTATAATGAAGAACACCTAATGATATGGGTATAGCTGAGCAGCTGGTCAGTCCTTCCTGGGCAGCCCAAAGGTGTCTAGACCGAGACCACCCTTGAGCATCCCTCTAACCAGCTATACTGGACAGACTTGGACATGTCACTCCAGCGCGACGCACTAGGTGCCATCAAAGCTGTATCTCGAATTTTCTGCCTAAATATCAACTCCCATGACTCCATCATTTGGATGGTTACTCCCATGACTAGAAGCATGATTTATGCCTTCTATCCACCACGCTTAATCTGAGGGCATAATTGACGCCCACAACCCACGATCCAAGGCACACTCCTTGCTAACATTACTGTATAAATGGCAATCACCATCTCCAAAAGAAGGTACGAAAAAATACCAACCCATAAGCTCCATTGCTTTGCTTGTTTATCTCTGCCTAGCTTTGGCATCGGAATATCTTTGGTAGGCACCACATCGGTGTCCCCATTTGAAGTTCCCTTTTGGTCATTCACACTAAAGCTTGGGAAGAGCACACCAAATTCACTACATCATCAATTGGTACCGTCTGTGGGAACGACATTTTGATTATTTTATGATCTTGACGCGATCTGGTGCTACATCCATCAAGCTAGACGAAGCAATGGAGGAACAAAGCACTGCAAGGATCGTTGCCTTAGAGCAACAAATCATCGAAATTATGACTACCATGAACCAGCTTTAAGCTCGAACAGGAGTTGGAAAGAAGATTGCCTCCTCCACCAGTGGCACCGACAGTAGTGGACCCTCCGCCACCAGAGGACCCCTTAATGCATACAGACCAGTCGGCAGCAAGGAACCAGGAAGGCAACGCCAGTGAAGGAGCGGAGGACCCAACGCTCCCTAGAGGAAACCCTCCTCAAAGTCGGGCTGGAACCCATGCCAATGAAGCCCAAAGTCACATGGCCCAATCAAAGGTGGTGACAGTGGTGCTTTCGGAGCACACTGGTGAAACTCACCCAGTGTGGGACAAATAATTGAAGGAGATGCAGGCTCAACTGGCCGGAGTGATTGCCACCGTAAAAGAAAAAGGCCCCAGCACGGTGGAAGAATTGGTGAACAGGACAGACATGCCATTCACACCAGCAGTAATGAGGGTACCCTTATCCCCAAAGTTCAAAATACCCACTTTGGAGTCTTTTGATAGCATGAAATACCCCCTAGACCATCTCAAGATGTATAAAGCCCTGATGGACCTCCAAGCTATCCCCGACGAGATTATGTGCAGAGCGTTTCCTACAACCCTCAAAGGCTCGGCCCAGATTGGTTCCACAGACTTCCCCCCGAGATCATCAGCAAATTTGTGGATCTGAGTACATTGTTCGTCAGCCACTACATTGGAGGGCAGAGGCAGAGAAGGCCATCCACTTCCTTGTTCAACACTAAACAACGCGAGAAGGAGACTTTGCGTGAGTTTGTCACCCGCTTCAACCAAGAGACTCTCTACGTGGATGACCTGGACCAGAAGGTGGCAGTAGCAGCTTTCATTGCAGGGGTCAGAACCTTCAAGTTCCTTTTCTGCCTGGCTAAGGAAGCGCCCATGACCATGGCTGCACTGATGCTCTGAGTGTAAAAATACATGAACGCAAAAGACACCCTTAAAGCCAGGGAAGACCCAAAAAATGCCAGTCCAAGTTTAAACAAGAAGAGACTGGCTGAGGAGAAAAAAGATGACAAGGCAGCAAAAGCCCCTAGACTGGCTGAGCAAAAGCCTAAGACAGAGGGCGACAGGGCCAAGCCAACCAGGTACAACTAGCTCTTTATCCCCCTAAATACTCTTCTAAATCAGGTGCTCTACAAGATCAAGGGGGACTTAGCGTTGAAATGGTCAAGACGAATGAGGTCCCCACCAGAGAAGAGACCAACCAACAATTGGTGCCGATTCCACCAAGACCATGGCCATGATAGAGAAAATTGTTACGACCTCAAGCAGCAAGTGGAGAACTTGATCAAGCAAGGGAGGTTGGGAAGATACATAGCAGGGGGCAGGCAAGATGAAAGGCAAGACCAGTCCCCCAGGCATGCCGAACGACGTAGACCTAGAGGGAAAGGCAGAATTAGCAACCAATGAGAGAGATAAGGGTCATCTCTGGAGGATTTGCAGGTGGTGGTGAATCTTCATTTTCCAGGAAAAGGCACGCTAGGGAGGCCCAGAGTCAGAAGGAAGTTATGTCCATAGACCGATCAATCAAAAGGTCTAGAGCAGAGCATGCCCCAATCACGTTCACCGATGAAGAGGCAGAGGCCATATGTCAACCCCACGACGACCCCTTGGTCATTTCAGTAGTAGTGTCCAACTTCTTAATACGGAGAATCCTTATGGATAGTGGTAGCTTAGCAGACATCCTCTTCCTAAAAGCTTTCGAGCAGTTGAAGGTAGGTATTAAAAAATTGCAACAGGTCAACTCCCCCCTAGTAGGCTTCATTGGTAATAGAGTTACCCCTTTGGGTTCAATAGCCCTGCCAGTAACACTAGGGACTGCACCGCAACAAGCCACCAAGATGGTGACTTTCTTGGAAGTGGACTGCCCTTTAGCCTACAACGTCATTATGGGAAGAACAGCTCTCAACGAGTTCAAAGCTATACTGTCCACCTACCAGTTGAAGGTTCAGTTCCTCACAACACTATAGACCAAGATTGGCAATTAAGGGACAGGTTGTAGCAGATTTCGTCATTGAGTTCACCCACCCAACAACCCCCTGCTGACAACTCTCTAGAACACCAATGGGTCCTCAATGTTGACGACTCTCCATCGACAAAACCAATGGTGTCGGTGTCGTCCTTGTCACACCTGAAGGGTACAAACTCGAATACACCATCAAATTTAATTTCCCCGCCTCCAACAATGAAGCTGAATATGAAGCCTTATTAGCTGGACTCAGAATGGCTTGACGAATGGGGGCAGAGCATATCCTAGTACGCAGCGATTCTCAACTTGTGGTAGAATAGGTCCAAGGCGATTATGAGGTCAGAGGAGAAGAGATGTAAGACTACTGCCAGATGGCCAAAAACCTGGCCAGGAAATTCTCCAAAGTACTATTATAAAGAGTACCAAGGCTGCAGAACAAAGAGGCAGATTGACTGGTTAGAATAGCCTCATTCTAGGAGGACGACCCAAGAGTGTGTTAAATTCGCCAAGCATTCAGAGCCTAGAAATACATCAGGTAGAGCAAAAAGTTGAGTAGGCAACCCCAATCAAGAACCACTTGGAGTAAGGGGTCTTACTAGAAGGCAATGTGGAAGCCAGAAGGATTTAATACAGAGCTAGCAAATACACCCTAATCGATGGCATCCTATACAAAAGGGGGCATACCTTGCTCCAGCTCAGGTGTACAAGAAAAACATATGTTGATTACATTATGAGAGAGGTGCACGAAGGGGTCTGTGGCAACCACTCAGGAGGAAGAGCTCTAGCCAAGAAGATACTCAGGGCAACCTACTACTGGCCCACAATGGAGAAGGACACCTAAGATTTTGTAAAAAAGTGTGACAAGTGCCAAAGGTTTTCCAACATCCTGAGGCAACAGCCCCAACAACTAACGCCCATCTAAAGCCCATGGCCTTTTGCCCAATGGGAGATCGACATTATGGGACCCTTGCCTTTGGGAAAAGGCCAGACCAAATTCACGGTGGTGGCAGTAGTCTACTTTATCAAGTGGTCCAAGGTTGAGGTCGTTGCCATCATCAACGAACATAAAATGAAGAATTTCCTATGGAAGAACATCATCTACAGGTTCAAAATTCCCAAGGTGATTATCACGGACAACGAGAAACAATTCAAAGGCGGTCAGTTTGGACATATATGCTCAGACCTCCAGATCAGCCATCATTTCTCTTCTTCAGAGCATCTTCAAGCCAACGGCCAAGTTGAAGTCACTAACAGGACCCTATTCAACATCATCAAGGCTAAGTTAGAGAAAGCAAAGGGTTTATGGGCTAAAGAGCTCCCCAACATTTTGTGGGCCTATCGAACAACCAAAAGGGTGGCAAATGGGCACACCCCCTTCTCTTTAACATTTGGAGAGGAAGCAGTCATCCTAATGGAGATAAGCCTGCATAGCCCCAGGGTTGAACACTACGAATCAGAGGCTAACAACAAGGCCTTGGAGGTAAGCTTAGACCTACTTAAAGAAAGAAGGTTGCAAGCAGCCATGGAAGTAGCAGCCTACCAGTAGAGAATACGCAGGTACCATGACGCCAGAGTGAAACCCAGGACATTCAAGGCAAGAGATCTGGTCCTCAAGAAAGTTATTCAATCGACTAGGAAGCTCAGTGATGGCAAACTTGGGTCAAATTGGGAAGGGCCATACAGAATTAAAGGGTTTTCCCGAAAAGGAACCTATTGGCTAACTGGATTAGATAGTAAGGACCTACCCAACCCTTGGCATGCTGAGCACCTGAAGAATTATTATGTATAACCAGCATTTATTAATGAAATTCCTACTCTTCGAAGCCCCAAATGATCTCATATTCTTGCATGACTCATGAAGCAAAAGGCTACTAAGCCTAACTAGTCAGTCCACGAGACTGACCAAACAAGTCGAAAGGCCACAAGACTACTAAGCCCAATTGGTTAGTCCACCAGACTGATCAGAGAAGTCGAAAGGCCACAAGGCTACTAAGCCCAACTGGTCAGTCCATGAGACTGAACAAATCAATCGAAAGGCCACAAGGCTACTAAGATCAATTGGTCAGTCCACGAGACTGACCAGACCAACCGAAAAAGGCCATAAGGCTACTAAGCCCAACTGGTTAGTCCACGAGACTGACCAGACCAGCCGAAAGGCGACAGGGCTATTAAGCCCAACTAGTCAGTCCACGTGACTAACTAGACAAGCCAAAAGGCCATAAGGCTACTAAGCCCAACCGATCAGTCCATGCGACTGACCAGACCAGTTGAAAGGACAAAAGGCTATTACGCCCTATTGGTCAGTCCATGAGGCCGACCAGGTTATCGAAAGGCCAGGAAAGCCACCAAGAGATTAAACCGGTTAGCCCACGGAGACTGACCAGTTGAGTCGTTGGACGGAAAAGACTACTGTCCAAGGCTAAGTATAGCTGGTCAACCCATACGACTTACCAACCTGTCATATGCAACACAACTGAAATGCGAAAATAAGGAACATCGAGAAAAACAAAAGCTTCTTTATTTATGAAATGATGAGTACAAAAATAAAAAAATAAAAAAAAATTACAAAAGGCACATGAGGGGTTCAAGACTGAGCAGCATCCTCAACCTCTCCAACAACAGCCTGCCCTTCCCTACCAATAGCTTGAGAGGTAGTGTCATCCGTGGGTTTTAGAGTAGAGAAGTCTAGATCAGGGAAGAGCTTTTTAGTCGCGACCTTAGTATCAACGAAACCCTCCATGTAGGCTTCACCGACCTCGTCTTGGAAAGCTAACCCAGCCTTGAACTCCTCAATAGCTCTCTCCTGGGCTGTCTTCAACTGCTCCTCCAGCTTAGCCACCCTCATGGAAAATGAGGCCTTCATAGCTTCAAAGGCCTGAGACTCAGTGGTCAGGTTCTCATTCTTTTGCCTGTGCTCAGTAACCTCATCCATCACGGAAGACTTCTTTGCCTTCACAGTCTCTAAGGCCCCCTCAAAGATCTTCAGCTTCTTCTTCAGACCCTGGTTAGACTTAGCCAGGGTCTCGATCACTTGACCCTTCTTGACGCTCTCAGATGTCTTCGCCTTCAGGTAAGTCGACATGCACAGGGCCTTGAAATGCAACTGCACAAGGACCAACAAGTCATCAAAATTAGCAAGTCTGAGCACAATTCCAAGGAGGGAAAGCAACTAGAGGCCTTACCTTGAGAGCGTCATGGTTCATACTCCTGGTCAGCTGGATGTTGGTCCAATCATTAAAAAGGGTGACATCGTCCATGCTAATGAACTGCTACATCCTCAGCCAGGCATCATATTCTCCAACACCAAGGATTCGCCCAACTGATCTGTAGGTGTCTAGGCAGATGGCTCCCTAGTAGTAGGAGGAGGCAGGGTAGCTCCAAAACCAAAGGTCTGACCTGGCTCCTTGGGAGTAGGAGAAGCCAAGGCTCCCGTGGATGGGCCAATTGTTGAGGCAAGACCCTTGTTGTTTTGGGTCTCAGTTGGTCTGCTCCCAGAGTTGACCCTGGGGCGTTTACTCGGCTTCTCCTCTGCAGCCTTAGCCTTCTCCAAGTCCTTGAACCTCTTGGAGATACCTTGCAAGTTCTGCTTGTTGAAACCCATGGCAAAACCTTAATCTACACAAGAAGACATAGCAAGAGGAAGAACACATTTGATATAGCAACAAAAATTAAAATGCCAGACTCATTCCTCTCTCCTTTAGCCTGAATGGCCTCGACAGAAGGGTCTGAACCTAAGAGGTACGCAGCCAAAGTCTCACTTGCCACAAGATGAGCCCAAAATGTGATCAGATGCTTCCTCACCCTCTCTACCCGTGCCTCCCTTGCCTTGTCCTCCAACACAGGAAGATGTGTTGAACACAAAACAAAAATTGGTCAAACCACTACCACAAATAAAACCTAAGTACAAAAAGTACGAGGGGAGCATACCCTTCCTACCTAGTCTCCCCCACTGTTTGGGTACGCGAGGGGTTTGATCAGTCACCTCCTCCCAGTGGGCAATCTCCATGCCCTTGCCGTACACAAAGAAGAATTTTTCCTTCCAGCACTTATGGGAGGTAGGAAGACCAAAGACCATGGCAAGTTGACCTTCCCTGGCCAAAAAATAGTACCAACCTGAGCCCTCGCTCTCAGTAACCTTGTAGCAATAGAAGAAGTCCTCAGGTGTCAGGTACTCCTCGCCTCTAGTGACCAAGGGCCATAGGGCGGCACAGCCTACCAGAATACGCCACGAATTTGGCAAGATCTACTTAGGGGCCAATCTGCATCTGCTCAAAACCCCCCTAATGGAGGGAGCAATGGGAAACCTCAGCTCCCTAGACAGAACACCCTCGTACACTGTTATCTCCCCTAGGCGAGGGAAGCAAGCCCTGTCATCACCCCCAGGGACCCTATAGCTAATGGATGAGGGGAATTGATGGATAGACCAAAGCTTACTTATCTTCGGTCCATCTAAGATGGAGGCGATGTTCCTCGCCTCATACTTACATTCTAGGGTTGGGGGCACTGCCTCCTCAGCCTCATCCATGGGAGCCTCCTCAAAGGCGTCCACTATGGCCACATGGCTCCTTGCTCCCCCTAGCCTCATCTCCGGGGTAACGTCCTCAATATCTGCCCTAGAATAATTGATTAAGGCACTAGAAGCCTCGTATGGCCTCACCCTATCCAAATCAACTGACACAGTGCGCTCTGAATCGATTGAAAGATCAATAAGGTGTGGGTTCATGATCCTAGGGTCTTCAATCTTACAAAAAGTTTCAAAAACAGCTCTAGACGCCTCTAGAACGCCCCAATATACCGACTCAACGAGGGAAGGATTACTTACAAACCCTAAGGGATACGAAGCCCTAATCCTCTACTCGTAGTACCGAATGGCCTTTTGCAAGAGCCAAAACATAAAACCTTACCCAAACGAACACACTGCCTTACCATATTTGGGATGGCTTAAAGAAAAGAACTTGGAATCGCCTTGATTGTAGAATAGAAGATGAACTTTCAGAGAAAATGAGAAGGCTGATGCTGGGAGTTCAAAGGGTGCAAAATGAGGGGTTTGTGGCAAACAGCCAAGTCTTAAACCCCTCGTTTTGAAAGCAACGGACATGATTACTTCCGTGATTCAAGATCAACGAACAGCATCCGAAGCGTCCCATCATAGACTGAGAACCAACCCGAAAAGGCCACGTGGCGGACACCCCAAGGGTCACACCGATTCAACAGCTATTATAATCATTACGGATTACGACGCCATAAGTGCGCCTTGAAGATGACGGACGAATTCCCTCAGGTAGATCAGAGCTGCCCAGGAGAATTGGGGCATCTGATATGGGTATAACTGAGCAGCCAGTTAGTCCTTCTTAGGCAACCCAAAGGTGTCCAGACCGAGACCACTCCTAGGTACCCCTCTGACTAGCTATACTGAACAGACCTAAACAGGCCACTCTGGCGCGACGCATCAGGCGCCATCAGAGCTGTATCCCGAATTTCCCGCCTGAATATCAGCTCCCACAACCCCATCATTAGGACGGTTACTTTCATTACTAGAAGCACGATCTATGCCTTCTATCCACCATGCTTAATCTAGGGGCACAATTGACGCCCACAACCCACGATCCAAGACACACTTCCTACCAACATCACTGTATAAATGGCAATCACCATTTTCAAAAGAAGGTACAAAAAAATACAAACTCATAAGCTACATTGCTTTGATTGTTTATCTCTAGCCTAACTTTAGCATCAGAATGTTTTTGACAGGCACCACACTGGTGTCCTCATTCGAAGTTCCCTTTTGGTCATTCACACCAGAGCTCGGGAAGATCACACAAAATTCACTGCATCATCACCCACCTAGACCTAAACACCAGCACAAGGCATTGAACAAACCTAGACTTAACAAAACCAGTCAGTCACCAATTACAATCTAGGGACACCCATCATTCTTAAGGGATTCCAATAGTCATAAAGGTACGTGGGTCTATGTACCAATCGTTATGTCATTAATAAGGAGACAAAACTACAAAAATGTTCAATAAGTCATTGACCGCAAGAAGCAAAACCTAACATACAAATAAAGCATATATAAGGTATATTTAACATCATATAGATTGCATCTTGTGATAATTCAATGGTGTAGTTCAATTACACCCTTTTATGAGGTAGTGTGTCTATTCCTTACACCCTTTGCAATGGGGTTTGATTTCCAACCATCACATCTCTTTATTTAAATGGACACGAATTTTACAAACACAAATAATGAAACCCGAAGCATATAATACAAACACTTTTACAAACCCGCACATATGTATCTATTTTTATGAAAACCCTAAAAGAATAAACAAAAAAAAAAATATTCGAAGAAACCCTGTAACCCCTACACTATACGCGTGCACTAAAAATTGGTTTTGGATTTAAGGAAATATTGGAGTGTAGGGTGCACTAAAAAAGTTTTTTATGATGTCGCGGGCTTGTTTTGTTTTTTTTTTTTAACAAAATAATCTATAGGAAATTTATATTCTAGAGGAATTTTGAGAGTTCATTCTCGCTTGTTGATTATTGATACACCAAGCTGTATGGATTAGTATTGAGTATTATGTGAACATTATTATATTGTTGGCACTGTTTATAGCTTTTTGGATAAATGTATGCAACATTATGCAGCAACCTCTTTAGAATTAGTGGGTTATCTCTTATTGGTACCAATGAAACTAAAGGGTTATGGATTTGAAGATTATGAAACATTTCAAGGTTTATCGTCTAGAATACAAATCAAGAAGTCTCAATTAGACCTTCATTTAGAGTAACCAAGCCATCGTTTGAACAGTGAGTTGGATGTTCTAGAGTATTAGAATATGTGATCTTTATTTTAGACTATCCAGAACTTATTGAAATAGTATGTCATCTTCTATCAATTCCATTATCAGAAGTTGTTTTAAAGCTTGCTTTTAGCATTAGGCAGCGAGAGAGAAGCAAATTTTTAAGTTCTTTAAAATAAAATATCGTGTAAACTTTGATATACCTTTAAGATTAGATGCGAGCATAGAACAACAAAAAAAAAAAAATGAAATTGTTGTGTAATTATCTAATTTAATTTTTATTTTGATGTATTAAAACTTTTTTACTTAAATTTAATACTGAATAATTAAGCTCATTGCAATAAAATCTTACATATTTTTTTTGATGACCTAGTGTCTGACTAGCTTGTGTGCACCACAACTAATCTCAGGGCTTATATAGTTCTCTCGTCCTACACAAACCCGGTAATAATAAGGCCAAAGACCTTGGGGTGGAGCCTTAACGAGTTGGTAGCACCTAAAACGTTTCGAACTTGAGATTTTGAAGGAAGTTGACTCCTAAGTAGGGGTGGACATTGGGTGGGTCAGGCCTATACTAAAAATTTTTTCATCGGGCCCAAAACCTAATCTCAAGCCTGCCCAATCACAAAAATTGCATTCTAAAGTTGTCCAAGCCCGCCGATTTAACATAAAATTTGTTTAATATATAATTTTATTCTTTATAAATAATATTGAATAACATAAAATTTAATTATATATACAAATATATAATATTAAAATATAAAAAATATATTATTTTATATATATTTCGGACCAGGCCTGATTTCAAAGACAGTTTCCAAGCCCGTCTATTAAACTAATCGGGCCTAAAAAAATTTCAAGCCCTATAATTTATAAGCGAGCTTGAGCGGGCCTATCGGGCCCGCGACCACTCTACTCCCAGGTCCTAGGCCTTAACCACTAGGCCAGCCCCTTGGTTATTGGGGCTTTTACCAAAAGAAGTTTATTTTATTCAATAAATATTAAACCAAAGTCATTTTCTCAATATTTACAAACACTAGTTAGGCATCATTAGCATTGACGCCTTTAATAAAAGTGTCAATGTCACTGACGCTTTTCATTTTATTTTTCTGTAATAGAATTGCATTTGGGAAATAAAAAATGACGCTTCTCAATTCTAAACATAAAGCATCACTGCTAATGACGCTTTTATTAGTTAAATGAAAAGCATCTTTACAATTGACACTTCTCAATTTTAAACATAAAGCATCACTTCTAATGACGCTTTAAGTTTTAATTTAAGTGTCACTAGCAGTGACACTTTTGTATCAGTAAATTTTTTTTTTCAATTGTTATAGTAAAGCAGAACATGCCCCAACTCCCCGATTGGGACTTCGATGGATGCGGCGTTAGCCCCAGCAGGTCTCGTGTGCCAGCACCGTGCTGCGTGTCAAGTTTCTAATGAAACGGAGTCTGTTTCGCCGATTTGGCATCACCGAACCCGATTCCAACCTTATTTAACAACACCCCCCTCTAACCTTATTAAAGAAATGTTACAAAATTAGAATTATCATATATCAACTATTCCAAGATAAAATTCCAAGATGTCTAAACAAACATACATGACTAAGATGTCTGATGACAAAAACCCCATACACCATATAATTTCATGAATTTTCAACTTCATCAGACATCTTACTATCAGATACATATTGTTCACATTGCTAGCATGTAGATAACATTCTGCCCTAGCCATTAACCCCTTTTCAGCATGCTTAGTTGCCAACATGCGACATTCATATCGAAACAACCGCATCTGCATTTGATTCTGCTCTTCACAGGAACGGTGCAATGCCTTCTGTAACAACTGAGGAGTGTTGGTAGGCATATTCATTGCTAATCGACAAGGAATTTGAAGATTGGCTGCTCGCAAGTTTGTAACCAAAACCTTAGTTCTTGTAGTTCTGTGTGACAACTCACTTAACATTGTATTAACAGTGCTACATGAATAACGCTTATTTGGATCCAAAAGGTATTCAAAAACTTTCTCATCATGTGTAACCCAATAACGACACATAGCCTTGAAAATGTCATCAATAATGCATTTTATTATGACTGTTCAAATTATGGGCAAAGATTGACATGTGATATCCCTAACTTAATCCATGTATGGGAGGCATTTATAAAGAGTAACCCCACGCCCTTAATCCTTCACGTGAATGGTTATCCTTAAGCTTTCACGGGAAGGTTGCAACCCAATAAGCCTTTGTTCTTAAGCCACTACGTGAATTGTTCTGAAGTTTTCATGGGTTGGATTGTGATGCCAATGTCAATAAAGCGATGTCATTTTCAAGCCTGGGTTGCAACTATTGTCCTTATCAATTCACGTGAAAGCTGCAACCATTGGGTGTAATGTCATGTCAATAACATAACTTTCAAACTTTCACGTGAAGGACTATATGACTTATTAACCTTAACTTAAGCTTTCACGTGAAGGCTGCACCTTACATCCAAACATGCCGAACCAAAGACTTCTCATGTCAATTAAAGTAATAAATGACTAGACAAGGCTACAGACAATGATATCAACTTAACGTGAACAGTTTATATATATAAAATGATGTGATTACGTGAAGAAGTGCTCAAACTATGATCGTTCAAACTATGGGTACAGATTGTTCTGATTTAATCCTTCGTATGGGAGGTATTTATAAAGGGCAACCCCACGCCCTTAAGCCTTCACGTGAATGGTTGTCCTTAAGCTTTCACGGGAAGGCTGCAACCCAATAAGCCTCTATTCTTAAGCCACCACGTGAATTGTTTTGAAGCTTTGATGGGTTAGATTGTGATGTCAATGCCAATAAAGCGAAGTCATTTCCAAGACCGGGTTACAACTATAGTCCTTATCAATTCACGTGAAGGCTACAACCATTGGGTGTAATGTCATGTCAATAACATAACTTTCAGACTTTCACATAAAGCGTGCAACCAAAGACTTGTCCTGTCAATTAAAGCAATGAATGGCAGGACAAAGCTGCAAACTGTGATATCAACTTAACATGAGCGGGTTGCCTATAAAATGGTGTGATTACATGAAGAAGGGCTCAACCAAACCTCCAAACATGTCGAAGCCAAAAAGCTTATTTGGTGCATCATCGAGTCGTTCAGTTAAAACTGATGATATGGATAAATACCAAAGCTTAACCATCCATATGATGGGTACATACAGGGACCCAATTGGTAACAAATGATATGGCTAAAAGCGTTGCTTTTTCAATAATCTTATCCTAATGCACGATACGATGGGTCTGGTCAGCCACATCTTCATTGTCGATGAATCCTTAGGGCCACCCTGCAGTGTGACCATCGACCACTGTATAAGGTTGTCATGAGAAGACTTATTCAATAAATGGTGTGAACAAGAGATGTATTGTCAATGACATGACCTCCGTGTCCCAAAAGCACGTTCAACTTGGTTGTTCAGTAAGAGATCACCTAATAGCAAAGTCATAAAAGTGCTCGAACATGAGATTGATCAAATGCAATGAAATTTGGATAGATATCATTTTATAGAGCATGCGAAAAAAGAATGTGTTGATCCAACACAACGAATCGTAGAAATTATTGAAGATCTGTTGCTAGTTTCTGACCCAGAACTTTCAGAATTCTTACAAGATGAAGGCGACCGTGACTTTGTTAACCATCTACCTAGTAGCCTTTCCATTACTGGCAAACCACTGTGTTGTTACAAACATAGTCCATAAAGCTTGGTCCTATTTGTAGTTAAGTTTGATGTGAAATAAGTTAAAATGTTAGGGTAATATTTATCATTTTTCTATTTAATGTAATATATGTCCAT
>CM065391.1:3522500-3742500 GCA_033060915.1 Euryodendron excelsum | reverse complement strand
GGTGATTTGGAAAACAACATGGATTTGAAATATAGACCAATATGATCACATTGAATATCAAACTTTCCTAAAATAATCATAACCATAGAATAGCTAGAATCATCTTAAGGTTGTGATTTTGATAAAAAACAATTTAGGGTTTACACCCAAAATATGGACCTTGATAGTCACAATGAATATAACATTTTTCTAAAACAATCCTAACTATAGAATGGCTAGAATCACTTTAAGATTGTGATTTTAAAAACAAGATTTTGAATGCAAGTTTGAAAGGGAGTTTTTATGCAAGTTTTGAAAACAACTTTTGAAAACAATTTCGAATGGATGTATGATATGCACAATGCAAGTAGGGTTGTGAACATACAAGGTTAGGTTTGACTACATAATCAAGGGGGTCGAATCCACACGGTCTAAGATTGAACTAGAAGAAAGCCCCCGACACGATGACTTTCAATAGTCCTTCCTACACATGAATTGGGAAGTCCCTTGTTTCAAGCATGCAAGAAAGGGAGGTAAAAGATAGGGGATTAAAATAGAAGAAAATCCAAGTGGGTTAGGAGGAAGAAAAGAGAGGGGGAAAGTATGTAAATATAAAGAGAAAGCCTACCTTGTCTTCTTCTTGTTTTGCTTGCTTTCATTTGCTTTGCTTTGCTTGATCTTTGAGAGCTTCCAAGTTGCAGCACTTTGAGTCTTCAATGGAGGCTTTGGAGGCTTGTGTCTAAGTGTATAGAGTGTGTATAAGCTAGGGTTAAAGTGTATGGAGGCTAGGGTTTGAAGAGACTAGAGAGGCTAGGGTTTTGAGAGACTTCGAGCTCTATATTTCGAAAAACAGAGTTTTTAGACTAAGTTTGCGGACCCTTTTCACGCAAGGAGAGTGTCTATATTTACAGACACAAAATCAGCTTAACGCCTATTGCAGTGGCGCCAGGGCAAAAACCCTACTGGCGCCAGCCACTTAGGAAAGTTTTTAGGGTGGTAAGAAATGTATTTTTCGACACTTGATATGCAAAGTAAAAGATTTGGGTGCTTGTACTAGTGAGTACCATACAATTTTTGATTTGCCTCCACTAAGAGTGACTCTGGAAGGTCCGAAAATGTTTCGAGAGGCTGGGAATGATCCGAAAATCCAAAAATGGATAGAAACCCTTGGAATAGTGTCTCGGGGCTAATGGGCTTGCAAAATAATGTTAGGATTATTGAAGTGGTCGATCAAGCCATTAGGGGCAAAATGGTCAACTGAACCAGGAACACACCGGAATGGACTCAGAATGGCTCGCAAGAAGGCTTGAAGATCGAAAACACCCTTAAGAGTGTTCCAGAAAGTTACTGGTTTGATACTTAGAGCCGGTGTGGTTGGAAAAGGCGACCAGCCCACTAGAGGCAAACGATTATTTTGTACCGAGTTTACCGGAATAGACTCAGAATGTTCTAAAAAGGTGCTAGAAGATTGGAATTACCATTAGAAGCATCATCGAGAGGTTACCGATTTGATACCCAGAGCCAGTGTGGTTCCCGGAGGCGATCGGATGCCTAGGGGCAAAATGGTCATTTTGACCGGATTGTCTTGGAATTAGTCCGAAACTGACTGGAAGAAAATTGAACATGCCAGATTATCTTTGGGATAATCTTGTAATGGTGGACTTACCGCTCTAAGGACTTAGGTACTTTTTTGAGAAGCGTGCCGAAAAAGGCCCATAAGGCAGTTTGGTCATTTTGCACTGGAGTGGGCTAGCAAGCAAAAGTGTTGACCCGGGTTTTGAATGTTTCCGTCACTCTAACGATCTGTGACGAGTTGGTTTCCAAAGGTAGAACGTCCTTTGGTAAACGTGTCATAGCTAAAAGGCGAGTTCAGTCCCGTGACATAGGGATTTTGTTGGCAATTCCCATTGTCAACCTATTTAAGAGTGTTTTCGCCACTCTGACGGTTACGATATTTGTGAGTGTTTCTGCCATTCTGACGATGCAAGTTCATTCCAGAGACTGTCTGATCTCGAGAAGCTGCTAGGTGGACTTATCGTTTGAGTAATCAACTTTCTCAAAAGACGTGCCGAATAACCGACATTCTTCATTAGCGAGCTAGCAGGCGCTAAAGGTGAACCGTTTTACCATCTCACAGACTTGGGTTCCATCTCAGTCGATGAGTTTGAAAGGACTTACCATTCTGAAGAGTTTTCTAAAAAAATGTGCCAAACTAGATGGACTTACCGCTTGAGGGATTAGCTTCACGAAAGATGTGCTGAATTTGATTTGGATTGGAATTGAATTTTAAATTGGATTTAAGATTGAAATAAGGACTTACTATCTTCAGGAAGATGTGCCCATTAAAATTGGATCGAGCAATGCCATAAGGGCATTTTGGTCATTTTATCTCTGTTGGGCCCGAAGGGCTCGCGAAGCGATTGATTGGTTGGATTGAGTCAGGAAAATTGATTTGGACTTGAATGTGTCTGTGCCGGTTTGAATATGAGTCTGGACGGACCGGAGATTGCCGAACGGGCAAAAATGAAGTGCTTACAAACATCTATGAGGGTTAAGTGTTACAACCTGTTTGTGCCCACCCAGTCTAACACGGTGTGTGATTTCGACCTCATATTCACCTTCTTGCCAGTGAACAAAATTTAAATTATTTTCGGTTTCACAAAATAATAGTAATCTTAAAAGTGATGGCTAGGTAATTACCTGTTAAACACTCTTAATATATGTGCATTTCCTTTTTCTTGGAATTTTTGTATTATTTTTTGGACCTTTCTGCCGTATTTCACAGTGGCAGCCAGATTTTTAATACTTTCAATCCTCCTCTCATCAAAAAATTTAACAATCCGGTAGAATTTAGTTTGCACACATGCCGTGATGGCACATTCCGAGTGCCCCTCACCTTCACACATTGTTGAATCCCTCTGATAGGTTTGTAGTCAATATCCCCCACTTACGACCTCCATCATGTGCAAGTGTTCACTTTTCAAGCACCATCTCTTGCAACCAAGTTAATGCCTCTAGTTTAAGAATTTCAATCTCCTTCATAATCAAGTTGAACTTCCAAATTTGATAGCAACTACCAACCCTCCATACCAAATTCAATAGTTTCGTGTTGCTGAAGTTCTGATTAAAGTTGTTGCGAACATGTCTGAGGCAATATTAATGATATCCAACTAGTCGCAAATGTGAATGTTCCTAGTACAGGGCAACAGCATTCAACAAGCTCACGTGCCTATCAGATATCAACGTGATGCCCTCACAGTTAGGAACTATATGCCGTCTCAAGTTCTTAATGAACCACGACCAAGACACTGTATTCTCTTCATCTACAATGGCAAAAGCAAGTGGTAAAATGTGTTCATCGCCAGTTGGTGCGGTTGCTACCAGCATCTTCCTAGTGTATTTACCATTAAGGAAAGTCCCATCAATGCCGATAATAGGAGGGCAGTGAGCGAATCTATCGATAGCGGGTTTGAAAGCCTATAACACATAATTAAACAACACCTCACCTGGCATACTCGATGGTAACACGTTCCAATCTACAATTGCCTCAAGATTAAAAGTCTGTGGTGCTGTCATGTACCGGAAAAGTTTTGTGTACGACTCGTCCCAATTCCCAAATATCATCTCAATGGCTCTTGTTTTTGCAAGCCATGCCTTCTTGTAAGTCATTGTATGCTTTAAAGAAGTTCGCACGGTGGTAATAAGCAGTGCCACCCTTGTTTTCGGGTCTGCCTGTACACGAACACCAAATCTATTAAAGTGTATACATAAACAACTCCTGTTTTAATTTTAAATTACATTGCCTGAATAGAAATATAGTTTACCTTAATTGAGTCTAGGATGACCGTCGTAATGAGATCAGTATCAATGTTACAGTGGTCCCTCTATAATGTTGCAAACAGGCAATGATGTGGACCAGGATACATCTTGATCTCAAAGAAACCATGTTTCTCTTTCTTTAACACTTGAAACCTCCAGCTGCAATCATGCTTGCACCTTACATCCCAAACCTTCTTGTCTGTTTCCAACACCATGTACTGTTTATTTTTCTTCATATTATACATCTTTACTGCATATTTCACTGAATCTTTGTCTTTAAAGATTATCCCGTTTTTGAACTTTACAATCTCTAGAGTCCATACGTTCCCTTGACAATAAAGGTCCTGACTGGTTATGGTAGCGTCACCAACCCCCTCTAAATTTGTGAAGAAAGAGATAGGAGTGTATCGTTCCGTATATCAACTGGGGACGATGATGGTTCACCAAATTATTGCCCCTCATCATCAGATTCTTCATCGATCATTAGTTCAGCGTCAATGTCCTCGTCCACATCTAGATCAGGACTCTCAATGTCAAGTATGCATCCATCAGCTCCACCAGCACCCAAATTAGCAAACTCCTCAACAGGAGTGTGGAATTTGTCAACTGGGGAAGATGATAGATGTAGTGGAGATAGACGCTCAACCCCTAAACTTGTACCAATGTCATGATGCATCTGTGACCCAACGGCAGTGTATGACTCATACATTGGATAATACAGCTATGAGGACATATCGGCATACTATGAAGCCGTGGTGTAAGAATCTTGTGTCAACATCCTAGTGAATGAACCGAAAATCCCACTATATGCCCATTGATTTAACAATGAAGTGTATGTCCCACCAAATTGACTGCAATTTCCCTGAACACTATACGTCCCATAACCTGAATACATCAACTCCGGTTCATTCGACCCACTTATTATGTTCTCCTTCTCCACGTACAGTTCAACATAATTCAGTGTCGAAAAATACGGCGGGATGTTTAGCACACTATCCAAATCATTGATAGGCACCTCCTTGTAATAAATGAACCTCTCCTATTATGTATGGGAATGTCCACATATCAACTTCAATTGGAGATTTTTCCCTTCATGTACAATCTTGGTCATAAGAAACTGTTTTAATTCTTCAAGTGTTGTTTTGCGTTGTATAGTGTAAAACCCTTTCGCTTCAGTATCATATGATATGCCTTCGTCAGAGTCTTGTACTATAGTTCCACCCCAAGAGCACATCACCTTTACGGTACCCATTCAATCAAACTTACTCTAACTAAACATATGAAAATACAAGTTAGATCAAGTTCAACTTAAATTTAAATAATCATTGTGAACAAGTTACAAGAGCTCATGTGATGTAATCTTGAGTTTCATTTATGATTTCTACAGCGATTGCACACTCGAAGGACCACAACGACATTTATGTCATTTAAAATATCAAAACTCATTGTAGTTTAGCCACTTAAAATCTAGTAAAATGTTTCTGATTATAACCTTGCATTTTATTCATTTTATTGTGTCCCAATATATAAATTCTGGTATGCATACAAAAAGAATCCACGTTGCAATAATAAGAGATAGTTCAAACCATATGAAAAAAAAAGGAAAGAGGACAAAGTCATCAAGTACTAAACTTCCACATATATTTTAAACGAATTATCAATCATGCTACTATATATTATGGCTATACACCTCTCCATAGTCTAAACACCATAAAACTAAAATTCATTCAATCAAACTGCAACAATTGCACACTCGAAGGACCACAACGATACATATATTCTTTAAAATATAAAACCTCATTGTAGTTCAGCCACTTAAAATCTAGTAAATTGTTTCTGATTATAACATTGCATTTTATTCATTTTATTGTGTCCAAATATAAAAATTCTGGACTGTATACAAAAAGAATTCACATTACAATAATAACAAATAATTCAAACAATATGAAAAAAAAAGAAAAGATGACAAAGTCATTAGGTACTAAACTTCCACATATATTTTAAATGAATTATCAATCATGCTACCATATATAACGAGAGAGATGAGGAATATATATATACATTGTTACGTAGGGGATGAGGAATGGAAAGGCAGGGTTCAAGCCTAAGGAATGGGGACATTGGGCTTGAACTTTGATAAGCAAAACAATGTTACTGGTGAAGAGTTCTAGCCGTTAGAAGGCACCCTTGGAAGCAGAAGTCAAGAGAGAGCTCAAGAGAACCAATTAGAAACCTCAAGAGAGAGAGAGAGAGAGAGAGAGAGAGCCCACTACTGCGTATACGTGTGGAATGCTAAAAACGTCAATAATATTGACATTTTTCAAGTAAATAAAAAAGGCGTCAACACTATTGACGTTTTTAGTTAAAATATTATTGCTATTGACGCTTTATATAAATTGTCAATACCAATGATGCTTTACTTTTGTCATCTTAATTTTTGAAAATTCATTTTTCATTACAGAAAAATAAAATAAAAAGTGCCAATAGCATTGACGCTTTTATTAAAGGCGTCAATGCTAATGGCGTCTAATCAGTGTTTTGTAAATATTGAGAAAGTAACCCTGATTTAATATTTATTGAATAAAATAGTCTTATTTTGGTAAAAGGCCCCTTGGTTATTTGGTAAGATCATTTTTTTTTTAAATAAACAAAAGAAGTAAGATATTATAACCTCTCTGGTATTAATATTTTTGGTACTAAAAACAGGTTTAGGTTCTTCTTTGCATTGTAATAAAATTTCCAGTTAATCTAGAACATCCAATGTATTAATAGCCATATTTTAACAGCTCAAATTCAACTAGATAATAATAAGAACATGCTTTTATCAAAGGTCCAAATGTCACTTATTTATAACAATTCATATTTAAAGTATGAATTAAATAGTGGCCCTGGACTAATGAATTCCTTTTAGGGCCAAAGCTTGTAATGGTCGATTAAGCTCAATGAGGTGTGAGCTCGCTATGTCCACCCGTAGGGCCATTGTTACCTTGCCCCCCTAAACACTGGGGGGATTGTTTGACATGATTTTTATTTTTTGGGCTTTTGATCTTAATTGTCAATATTGTACTGGCCAAAGTATCATTTTTGTTATTGGACGGTATGTACTTGTATCGTTTCAGATTTATCGCTATAAGTATTTTATATTCATGAAAATATATATTTACTTACAAAACACATCCAACCCAAGTATATACTTAAAAACATTTAAATATGTATTAATAGTATAGTTTATATTTAACACAAGTACTTGTGGAAATTAATCATCAAATCTAATAAAAATAAATTATTTTAGAATAAATTACACAAAATGCGATATTATCCTGTAAATCCAGTATTGCCCAGTACATTGACAAATATGGAACTCAATCTCCTTTGCATTATTTTATGATTAGTTCGGTACGTAAGTATAACTCGATATGGTACGATATTAATAACTATGCTTTTAATTGATTATTGAAGGGATTAATTCATGAGATAATTACACTTTGACTAGGGGTGGACATTTGGCGGGCCAAGCTTACACAAAAAAAATTTTTTATCGAGCCCAAAACTAAAACCCAAGCCCACCCAATTAAAAAAATTACATTCCCAAACCCGTCCAAGCCCCCCAATTTGACCTAAAATTTGTTTAATATATAATTTTTTCTTTGTAAATATTATAAAATAACATAAATTTTAATTACATATACATGTATATACTATTAAAATATAAAAAATATATTATTTCATATATATTTTGGGTCGGGTCGAGCTTCAAAGACAAATTCCAAGCCTGCCCATTAAACTAATTGGACGTAAAAAAAAATTTTCAAGCCCTATAATTTATGGGAGGGTTTGGGCAGGCCTATCGGGTTCTCAAGCCCATAGGCACTTTTAACTTTGATCCCCTAAACTATCGTCTAGTAAACTTTACCCCTCATCTAATGAAGCTTACATGTAGGGGTGTACAAATGAACCAAAAAACTCAAAAACCAAACTAACTTGGCTTCTATGGGTCGGTTTAATTTTTGTTTGTTAGATATTTGGCTCGGTTATGAATCTAAAAAAAACAACCCGATTAATTCGGTTAAGTTCTTGTATTTGCATTTTTTGAACCCGAATCGAAACTAAGACTCAAACCGACCTAAGAACTGAATTGAGATTTGATCTTATATATGTTATAAAAGTCTATATATTATGTATGTCTTAGAATCATTATTATTTGTACTTAATTTTTATTGATTTGTGTTTGTATGTTATCTTTTACTTTAAAAAAAATTGAGGATGCAAAATTAATCCATTTTTTAAATTTTTAAATAAATAAACTTCGTTTCATATAATACAAACGACCTGACCTGACACAACCTTGACCTGAACCAACATGAATAAACTTGGGTTGATTTGATTTAGTTTCATGAGATAATCGGTTCTTTTCTATATTCCAAATTATGGAACAACTTAAGATCAAGTCAATTATGGGTTTAGAATAGACCTGATCTCGCACCATGCACACCCCTATTTACGTGTACACCATTCTATACTGAATTTATACTAGTTAGGTAAAATAGATGAAATTTACTCATGTGCCTAGATAAATTATGTTCTTGAATGACCTTCTCCCTCTTTTTCTATCTCGAGAACCCAAGAATCGAACCAACTGGACTTTCATAGATAAATTTGGTTTTGGATCTTAAGAAAGCTAGACCGATAAATTCAATTCAAAGAATAAAACTGAGAATTGACTCAAGTATAAGTGTACATTATAAAATTTTATACACATATTGTATATGCCTTTAAATCATTATTTGTTGTACTAAATTATTATTGATTTGTTTATCTGTTGTTTTTTTAACTTTTTAAAAATTTTGGGATACAAAATTGTGTGCGTTAGACACGAAAGAGAGATGCGACGGACAATCATTGATTGCATTGAACAACCGCAGCTATCTGTAATAAAATTTCACACAAAAATAGAGAGGCCTAAATGGGACCCGAACCAAACTGACTCAAATCAATCCTTAGAAAAGACTTGAACAACCCTAACTGAGTCGGATTGGTTCAGTTTTATGGAATAACCGGTTCAATTTTGAATTTAAAACTAATCAAAATTGATCTAGTTCTGGATTTGAGATGAACCCGAACCAACCCCACCATGTACACGCTCACTCTCTCTCTCTCTCTTGGTCACCGTTGCCGCCGCCTAATGCTCTCTTCTCCCGCAGCTACTTCGCCATCACCCGAGCTCCGCAGCTACGGTGACACCAGCAACGGCGCCTTCTGCCGCCATCTACGCCGTCTTCCACATCGTCAGCGACCTCGTGGCCCCCCCTCTCTCTCCGATGCTATTTCAATCTGTATGTTCTCTCTCTCTCTCTCTCTCTCTCTCTGTATACATAGGTATGTATATATGTATTTCTCGGGAAAATGGGGCCATAGCCTCCCCTACTTTGTAATCCCGATTGCCAAAATTATCAAATCCAAAGGCAATAAATATTCCCCTGAAAAACTATCAAAATTCTCTTCGATCTTGATGGCATCACCCCCAATTTCCCTTTTACTCTCAAATTCAGTGAACTTTGAAGCACGGGTCGTAGCATCAGCAATTAACTCTGCAATACGTTCAACCAAATGTTGCTCTTCTTTGTTTTTCGAGAAACTTTCAGATTCATTTTCTTTGTAAGTAACACATTAAGTTGCCAGGTCTGTGTTCCAATCTTCAACAACAGGATGCATCTGATTACACCCCTCTGCACCCCATTCGCCGACCAATCGCATGATTCGTATTGCATCGCATCAACACAACTTTTTGTTCTACATTGAACTTAGTATAAAAAGTGAAGATGATGACAGCAAAGTCGACATTAATTGGGGCTCTGTGATGTAAGTACTAAACACGTAGTGAAAGACACTGTCATTTTGCCTATACAACTAGGATTAGAATTTAAGTTGCAGACCCATTTTAACTCACATGGCACACTGATATTTAATTTGGTCCTTCTATGCTGTAAAGTAATATGTTTTGGCCCTTTTGGGTTGTCTAAAGTAATTTGGGTCAAATAATGGGATTTTTTTATTTGCAAAACAATATCATTGAAAGAAGTATAGGTTAAGGTGGTTGTTATTATGCGTCTGAGATGGATCTGAAGCTTTTTCTAGGTGGAACAACAGATAAAAAGATATCTTCTTATCTGCTTCACACAGTGATAATGGCCTTTTGGGTGTAGGGGTGTGTGTGTAAGAGAGAGTGATTGAAGTAAATTTGGAGCAAAGCTGTACCTTCTCAGTTTGGATTTTCAAAATTTTCAGAGAAATAAAGATGATACAGAGATGGATTGCTATTGAAATTATTATTATTATTTCTTAGTTAAAGCTAATGTCAGGGAAATAGAGAGTTATATCACATAAATTTAAATAGTATTGGAATAGAGGCAGCTTAGGTGATTAGAGTGGCAATTGGGTGAGGGAGGCTGATTGTTTATGATGGAAACTAAGATTGATTGGGTTTGGTGAAATGGGTGGTGGGAAGAATCATGTGAGATGGCTAGTTCAGTTAGTGATTTGGTTGGCAGTGACAGGTGGTTGGGTTCAGGGAGATGATGGTGGCTGTGGATGAAGAAGAAGAGAAAGTGTGTATTAACAGAATACACATTTTGTATGTGCATTTGTTGACCAAGATCACAAAATAATATTTGACTAGACAAGGTTAAGAATGTAATTTTGCATTTTTTGTAAATGGTGTTGAATTTCCATAGTTGAGGTGCCAAAATGTACTTTTTTTTTAGATGAGGGGGGTAAAGTGATGCTGGTTGATAGTTCAAGGGGTCAAAGTGTAATTATCCCTTTATTTTCATTTTTGGCTATTTCTATTCATTTTCATTCTTGGTTTTTACAGACTTCATGGGCTGTTTGGCTAGTTTTTGACTATCGTATGCTATACCAGGACAATTCGGCACCAGTAGGGCAGTCTGTCGACACTATCTTTGCCTTCCTTTTCCCTCCCTCTCCCAAAGTTTTGATCGAGGCCCTCAATGGAGGTTGATGAGAGTCACCGTTGACACGGCCAAGACCCGAGCTTGCATCACCTTCATCACACCTCTGACACAATGATCAAGAAGAAAAGTCACAGAAATTGAGTAAAGAAAAGTTGTAGAGCAGCAGAAACGGGAAAGAGCAGAGCCAAAGGCTTTTGCTTTGAGATTTTTATTAGAATGACAATGACAAGGAAATTGATAAAAAGAATTCTTCACACCCTTTCCACGATACGTTCTATTATTTATATCTCTCTCCCTTTAATCCTCCATCTAACTACTATTTAATGGCTAACTGACTAACAAATTGTCTAACTGCTTCTAATCAATTACCTTCTCTGCATTGGTAGTTCATTTCAGCTGGACCCTTTGCTTTGTTCTGTTATGCAATTCATCCTTCAACAAGTATTCATTCTTTCCTCCTCAAAGACAAACCTCATCCTCAAGGTTGAAACTCCATAAATTTGTGTTGAAATTCTGCCCATTTCTTCCAAGTGCATCCTCTTTAAAAGAGTTAGATGATTGAACAAGGACCTGCACCACTGGCTTATTGTGCCTTTTTACTAGCCTTCGATCAAGTATATCCGCTAGTTGTAGTTTTTGATCCTTCCATCCTCAACAATAGGGGGAATGGGAGTTTGTACCACTGCCAGTTGTTCTACCTTCTCTTTCAAGAATAACACGTGAAAAACTGGATGTATTTTTGAATTCTCAGGTAATGCCAACTTATAAGCCACCTTACTTATCTTTTTGCGAAGCTTGGAAAGGCCCAAAATATCTGGGAACCAATTTCATATTTTTCCTCAATGCAATAGAAGATTGCCTATATGATTGTAGCCTCAGATACACCCAATCTCCCACTTCAAATGCTCTATCAGATCTGTGTCCATATGCAAAGGTTCTCATTCTGTTTTTAGCCTGCAACAAACTCTCTTTTAAGGGTTTAAATGTAACTTCTCTCCCCACAGCTACTTGATCTACTGTTGCAACTGCTGAAGACGCAAGAATATAATGCCTGTCATCAGGAGGGTTTTGTACATATCCATATTCATAGGGAGTCATCTTGATAGCTGAATGATAGGAGGTGTTGTACGGGTTGCCACTTTACCCATGCCTTTGGCCTATCCCCTGTCATACATCTCCAATAATTTTCAAGCCATCTATCAAGCACGTCAGGTTAGCCATCCATTTGAGGGTGATATGAGGAGCTAAGGCACAACTGAGTGCCTTGCAGCTTGAACAGTTCTTGCCAAAATTTGCTAGTGAACACTGGGTCTCTATCAGATACCATTGTCAACAGCATTCCATGCAGGCTTGAATATGTTGTCTAAGAAGATACATCCAGCAACCGTGTAAGGATGGGAAAGAGCAGCAAAATTGGCATACTTGCTAAGGCCATCTACCACCACGTACATAGTGAATTTGGTAGGCCCTCGATAAAATCTGTAGCTATATCAGTCCAAACTTTGTTCGGTAGAGGGAGGGGTTGCAGCAGGCCAGGGGATTGGGATATGTTTTACTTTGACAAATATCATATTCTGCAATGAACTTGCCTGTTTCCTATTTTAGGCCTTGCTAGTAGAAGGACGTACTAATCCTTGTGTTGTTTTCTATCTCATAATGTCCTCCTATGTAGCTACCATGGAATTCTCTCAGAATTTTCTGCCTTAACAAAGGAAAAGACCCAACCACTAGCCTTTCTTTGTAACTAAGGGTGTTATGCTGCCACCAACTCCAAAGCCCTTATAAGTCTTGAATCTGATCATCATTAGTCCAACTTGCATGGAATTGTTATAACCAATCTTCTTTTACCACTTTTATAGCTGCAACTGTACTCCATTTTTCATGGACTCCGGAGAGAGCATCTGCAACCTTATTACTTTTCCCACTTCTAAATACTGTTTCATAGGAGTGACCCCACAACTTAACCAACCATTTTGCTGCATTAGAGTAGTAACTCTTTTTTCCAAAAGATGCTTAAGGATGCGGTGATTAGTTTTTATTTGGAAGTGCCTTCCAAGTAAGTAATGCCTCTATTTTTTGAACTGGAAATACAATTGCTAACATCTCCTTTTCTTACATGGACACCCCCAAACTCTTTTGATAGAGCCTTGCTTAAGAAGGCTATTGGCCTGCCTTCTTACTTCCATACAAACACCCCTACCCCTGAGGCATCACATTCCAGAGTAAAAATTTTAGAGTAGTCAGGTAAAGCCAAGACTGGTGATGTTGTCAATGCTGTTATGAGCTGGTTGAAGGCTGTCTCTGCTGCTTCTATAAATGAATCTTTCTTTAAAATAGCATTGTGGGGGGCAGCAATTTTGCCATAATCTCTTATGAATCTCCTATAATGTCCAATCAAACCCAAAATCATCTCAAGGCCTTCAAAGCTTGTGGTTTTGGCCAATTACTCATATAATCAATCTTTATAGGTTCTGCAGCTACCCCTTTAGGCTTTAGCAGTTATCAATAGCCCAGATACTCAACCTTTGCCTGCCCAATACACATTTTGACTCTTTTACAAAAAAGCTAGTGTCGCCTCAAGTATCCAATGTAATTCTTATCTGCCTTAAGCAGTTAGGCCAATTAGTGCTATAAACCAGAATGTCATCAAAGAAGACCAATATAAATTTTCTAAGGCCAGGCCTAATTACCTCATTAATCAAACTTTGAAATGTAGAAGAGGCATTGGTGAGTCCAACGGGATGACGCAGAACTCATAATGTCCTCCATAAGTTCTAAAACCCATCTTGCTTACATCTTCAAGGTGAATTGATAACCTGACCTAAGGTCTAATTTTTTGAAGAATTTTGCTCCGTGTAATTCATCCAAAAGCTCATCTATTACAAGTTTAGGGAACTTATCTGTAATGGTTCCCTTATTCAGTGCCCTGTAGTCAAACCCACATCCTCCAAAAGCTTATCTTTTTGCCTTTTTTTGTGATTATCATGGAGTTGACTTGATACTTTGTTTTCCAAGTATTTGAAACTTAACATAATTCATCCAAAAGCTCATCTATTACAAGTTTAGGGAACTTATCCTTAATGGTTCCCTTATTCAGTGCCCTGTAGTCAAACCGACACCCTCCAAAAGCTCATCTTTTTGCCTTTTTTTGTGATTATCATGGAGTTGACTTGATACTTTGTTTTCCAAGTATTTGAAGCTTAACAATAAATAGATGGTGAGATTTCTGAAGTAGAAGGCAAAAAGATAACAGATTGTTCTTTCTGCTCAAAGGTACTTTTGAAAAGGCATATCTAGAAGAAAAGTTTGACGAGAAGATACAATGGGAGCTTCTACTGGACCAAAGCTTTCTGGGATGCAGAAGCAAGTGCTTGGTCTATACAAAGGGTTTTTGCGAGCCGCACGTACTAAATCCCCTGAAGATCGACGCCAAATCGAATCAATTGTGTCAGCTGAGTTTCGCCAGACCTCCAAACTAGTTGATCGCAAGGATTTTCTCTATATTGAGTACTTGCTTCGCCGTGGTAAGAAACAGCTTGATCAGCTTAAGAGTGCAGATACTGTTGGATTATCATACTTGAGTGTTGATTTCTCCCAAACTAGAAAATCCTAAGCCAAGAAATATTATAGTGACCTACTATTAATCTTCTATCATTTTATCAATTCGGTTGTGCCATTTTCTCTAGATTGCTATAGATGCAAGATGAATTTATTTCATTATTAATAGGAATAAGTTGATATATTATCTTATCATTTTCAGTATTTAAATCTTTTATTATTTCCTCATTGATGCTGTTCAAGGATGGCACGTACAAGGACTGATAACTGCTATGAGAGTAGCTGGAGGAGAGAGTTACATTAGCTTTTGGATGATGGATGATTCAGAGATATTAGTCAAATTGTGCTATGTGGCTATAAGGTCACGTTTTTTTCTTTTTCAAATTTTATTTGTTTATGTAGAAGCTTGGATAACCAAGAAATACGAAAAGGAGCGCATAGCTGATATGTTATGGATGAGTAGCTAAATGGATTTGTTCCAGAAGTTATATATATATATATATATATATCTATATATAGCATGATGGATTAGAGATTGGGTGATAATATTGTGTGCGAGGAAGTTAAGATGGTCTTTTATTGTATGCATTGCTAAGCCTGGTGGATGCAATGTTGTGAAAATAATCTTGTTTTATGATGTATTCTAGGGTGTTCCAAGGATGTTAAACATTTTCTTTTGCCAGGTCTTTAATTTGAGAAGGATATAACATATCAGAAAGGAGGGGAAATTTCATTTTTTATATGTTTTTTTAATTGAGCTAGCTGTGTTTTAGTAAATAGCATTTCGCCATCTTAGCAGAGCTACTTTTGCGATTAGCTTTCCTTCTTTGTGCTTTTTCTTTTTCTTTGTTCTTTTCCAAGAATTTGTTGAGTAGCATTGAGTTTTCACCGGTCATTCTTTTTGAATTTCGACATATGGTATCTTATTACAATAATTATCTGTGTTTGTGAAAAAATACAGAGACTTGGGGAAAAAAAACACCACATGGCACAATAGGATAAGAATAATTATTAAAGAACTCATATTACTTAACTACTGAACTTTTTATGGACCGGTTGTCTTGTGACACATCAGAAGTTTGATTGTAAAAGCCATATATTTTCAGCAGTCATTTATTTTAGCTAGCTAGCTATAGCTAATCTGGTAATTAGGGATGTTAGTGGATCAAGGTGGGGCAGGAGATGGCACCTCTATCTCTATCTCTACTTATAAAATTCACCTTCATCTCCGCCTCTATACTCGTACAGAATATTTTTGAAGGTTCATTTTTGTCCCATGGGTACAAACTTTCTTTTACTTCCGTCTTCGCATCCACCAAGTTCAATTTAAAACTCTTATATCCAAATTAATCATCTAAATAAAAGATTCTTCTTTCAAAAGCTCTTATTTTTCTCGTAACACTATCAACATGAATTGATTTCATTTGTAACTAAAGATATTAATAACAAAATTAAAAATTCAAAGCTCAAAGTATAAGTTAAAGTATTTAAGGAATAATTTTTTATATAGAGGTACAATTATATCACCGTTTTTATTTTCGTTTTAAATCTTTCGTACTCTTCTCAAACAAGACGAATTTGGTCGAATCTCTACCTTTTTTTAATCTATTGTCATTCTTATTAGTAATTAAAAAATAAAAAAAAAATTAGGAATAATTTCACTTTACTTCTTTGTGTTTTACGCTAAAAATACATGCAGCTCCTGCACTTCAAAAACCTGCACCAAGACCCATTGTGGTACAAGGGAAAGTGAAAACTGTTATATTTTTTATGTAAAGAGATGGTGAGTGTCTCACACGCTCTAAATGCAATTTAGCATTGTTTTTGAAGGACTAAAATGTCACTTGCACCCATAAAATTTATAATTTATAATCATTATTTTTTTTCTTTTCCCTCTCTCTCTGTTTAGAACCACTACCACAACAGAACCCACGTCACTATCACTACCCATGGCTACCATGGAGCAACTTGGAACACCTCTTTCTCTCTATTCTCTACCTTCTTCTCCACCCACCTCTCTAGCGTAGCCCACAGTAAACCCATCCCTTTTTTCCCATCATGTTTAGCTGAGACCCACTGCCGAGCTACCCCTCCCATTGCCATCACTCTCTCTCAAGCCCAAAGACCTAGTGGGTCACCTCTCTTCTTCTTTCCTCTCTCCACTCGTGGCCGCCATACCTGGATTCCCTCCTCCTCCCTCATTGAACAACCTACAGTCCTAAACCGCATCCCATACACACATAAATTCCAATCCAAATCTCCTTCAACAATTAACTGTATATGTTGCAAGCCACGGGTAGTTGGGTGCCAAGTTGCCTCTTAGAAAATGAAGAACTCAATTACATTGTGTATATTCGTGTGTAGCACACATATATATCTACAAGGTATGTAAAATTAGAACTGAAAAACTTTTGTGTAAGAAATGGTCTAATTTTAACTTTACTTCTCTTATTACTTAAAGTTGCCATCTCCTGATCTCATGAAGTAACCCCTCCATAATCCATTAAAAATAGACCCACACAAGAGATACATGTATGTGGGTATATAAAAAGCAAGTGGAAGAAACTAACATGCTGAACTTTAATTCATTATCAACTGGTGGTATAAAATGGGTTTGAAATGATGAAAATAATTTTCTACATTGAATTATGGTAAACAGCTTTCAATTGTGGAAATAGTTAGATGCACTTTATTGGCTTTAATTAGTAGAGTGCAGAAGAATGGAGTAGGGAAGCAACAAGAGAGGAAGATGAAGAAGAGGGAAGACGGGGCGTGGCTGGCATCTTGGCTAACAAATTTTTCTCTCAAAGCAACTCTCTTTTTCTCTCTCTAGATTTATGTGGGCTGGGTAATGTAAATTTAAACCCAAAAAGGGTTTTTATGACATTTCACTTGATTTGTTAACACAGTAGTTTCACCTTACCTTATACCATCAGGGGTCTTAGACTCTTAGTGTAGGTTTTTGAAGTGTAGCCCGCGCATGTATTTTCCCAGTAAAGCATAAGGGGTAAAGCGAAATTATTTCAAAAAATAATAACAACTTCATATTCTCTTTACAATTTATTTTTGTGTTAATTGCACTTTGTACTTTTATATTTTACACCAAATTTTACTTTAAAATTTTCACTTTTAATTGTAACAATAAACTCTTAACACTTTTTATTGTTGCAATGTCAACATTCTGTTTGAAAAATAGACAAAAAATTTGCATATGATAATCACGTGACCTTTTTCAAGAGACAAAAATATGTAAAATTTAATCTATTTTCATCTCAAAGGCTCAAACATATAGTATGTGAATTGAATTGAGTTTTTACATAAAACCTAATTGTATTATATGTATCAAAATGTCGATTACACTTATAATTTTGGAGTGATTTGAGAAGAATTTGTGATATATTATTAGAAAAAAGTTCAATTTTATAATTTTACCTCTTGAAAGAGAAAGCATGCTTGTCATATATGAATTTATCATTTATTTTTTAAATGAAAGTTAGCAGAATGTTGACGGCGCAATAAATTAAAAATATAAAAATTAAATTATTACAATTAAAATAAAAATATTGAAGTGAAATTTAATATAAAGTGCAGAGTACAAAGTATAATCAACTCATTTTTTTTTATCGTAAACGGACTGAACCGTTCAATTAGTCCAGTATCTTCAAAGTTTTCTTTCTTCCACCAAAAGGGAGGTAGAAAATTATCAAAGATTCCAGGTGGGGCTCAATTGGGATAATCAAAAGTAAGCCCCACAGGGAAAATTAGAATTGCGTTTGATTATCATGCTTACAGATTTCCTATCAGCAATCAAAAATTTTCTTTTGCTTTTTTGAAAAATGGAGGAAAACAATAAATACAAGGCCAAAAAGAAAAAGGTTCATGACCTAAATTTTAGCCTACTTCAACCTAGATTCTGCCCTATTAAGCACTTCACCCCCCGCTTCCCCTTGTCATGGACATTCAAGATTTCTAGTCGGCTTCATGATTGGATTATCCCAATTAATTAAATAGAAGTAGCCGAAGCTGGATTCGATTATCCCAATTAATGCTGCCATTAGGTTTGAGATAAATCTAAATTTTCCTGGAATCATTAAAAAAGTTACTACTAACAAGTGCATCAAGCTTATTAATTCTGAAGCCTTTTTCTTTTTTGTTTTTTGTTTTTTGTTTTTGATTGATTAATAAAGATGGAAAGGGGCGACAAAAGTAATAACCTCTTTGAGCATGATCATAGGAATTTTCACTTACTACGAAATATTCGATCTGAGTCATATTTATCGATTCGGGAATTAGTGAACCGTTCATGTAGTTCTACCGAAGTGCGAACGACATTTAGCTACTTCTTAACAGCATCTGGTTCGCACTACTACTATCTCAAGCAGCTTCGAACATGCGACTGTAGAAAATAGAGTGAGATTTTAAGTTCGGCTATTGAAGCCAATCAAAAAAAGAAAAAAAAAATACAAAATTGGCAATGATGACTATTCAAACAAACAACCATTATTTCTACAAATATTAGCCGAACTGACTCCACTAGACCTAATAAAACTAGAACCATGAACCAACTTGAGCCAAACCGAACCGAGTGGAAACATTGCTCCTAATCTAAACATTGGAGAAAACACCATTCTAGCCCAGGAGATCATTCACACCCTTAAGAGAAATAAAGGAAAATGTGCTATTATGGCTATCAAGGTGGACATGGCAAATGCTTACGAAAGTGTAGAATGGTGTTTTTGTAATCAAAATTCTCAAAAGTTAGAATATCAATGTATATTAACCCCATCATTTTCTTTTTGTTTTTGGATGGAAGTCCACTTGGCCTTTTCGAATCACAAAGAGGTCTCAGATTGTTTGTTTGTTGGGGGGGTGTGGCGGAAGCGGCGGCGGTGGCGGTTGGGATGGTGGATCCTAATAATATCTGGTGGTGTATATTCACCTCTAAATCAGCATACAAATTAATGTGAAACCAATCATCATCTTCTTGTGCAGCCATCCATCTTGATTTCTCAAGAATGGGCAAAACAGCTATGCATCTTTTCTTTGAATACTCTGTAGCTAAAATGTTCTGGTTTGTTCTTTGTAAAAATTTTAAACCTCTACTCTCTTGGTCTTTCTTCTGTTCCATGTTGGATGAACTGGGTGGTTAAAACACATTATTCAAATTAAGAAATCAACTTACATAAAATATTATTCAATTTGCAAAATAATCAACCAGTGTTAGCACAAAACAAATCAAACAATTAATCAATATAAAGTAAATAAAAAATTTACTGATAGAGACGTATAGTCATTATTCTAAATAATAGATTGTGTCTCTCTAAGTTAGTAACCTGGTTCAACAAGTTATGGTGACCGCCTTTTAAAATTTAACTGTTGTTTTCTTGTAAGGGTGTACTCTCAAGTACAAATGTGTAAATAACAACTCTTAATTGTCCCAAAGATGGAATGAAAAATAAATATTTACTTGTATATATATATATTTGCAAAGTAGCTCGGTTGTTGTGGTGTCTGGTCACTCTCTCATTTAGGCTACCAACGCTACAAAGGCCACCAGGAAGCCACCCATAAGCTATGTATACATGAAAGCTTTCCAACGGTCCACAAATTAATATAGAATAAAGTTCCCAACAGTTATAGAATATAAAAAGTTATAAAATGAAAGCTAATAGTCCCCAAGAAACTGATGAATAAAGCTTAGAATTAGGGACGGTTAGGGGAGGAATTTAGTATAGGCTAGATGAAATCCTAACCAGGTCCTAGTAGAAAAATCAGACCTCACACTCTGTTTTAGACCGATGACGGGTTGAACCTTCTCACCTTGTCTCTGTCCCACTGAATCGAAGTTTCTGTCTCTGTCCCACTGAATTGAAGTTCAGGTTAAAACAGGTTTAATTCGTATAAAATAATTCTATAAAAATAAATAATAATATAAATTATACGAACACAAACACAATATAAGATTGAGAAAGAAAGAGCCTAAACTTCAAGAATAAGAAGTAAATTAAAATCCTAATGTTTACTTGTGCACTAAAGATATTTTGTATAATTAAATATAATATGAGTATGTAGAGATTTTGTAATATAATTGAGACAGGTTCGGGGTGGGGTGGCATAAACTTTATCCCGTCTCAAATCCATATCGGGTTTTGTTTTCTTCCACATACCCTATATCTAAACCGTTTATCTATACTTTAAACCCTTCCTATCAGGGGCGCGGTGAAAAAGCATTTGAATTTTTCAAATTCAATTGCCATTCCTAATTAGAATATAAAATCTTTTAAACTAAAACAGATATTATATTATTTAAACAATAAAATATTTATATTTTGAAATATACATATAAGTCCAACATTCCGAACCGCAACAATTTAGAATCCAAATCAGTTGATCCTGAGGCTATTAGAAAGGAAATTCGATCCGGAACGGCTGGCAGAACATATGTTTTGGGTGGCAGGGCTTGTGGAAATGTAATTACCCTCTCGCATCGTTTTCTTAATCACTTCCAATTTGTATATTTCTTCATTTATTTTTTTATCCGTGAGCAGAAAAGACATGGATTTACTTCCTTTTTTTCCTTTGTTTTTAAATTTTTTGGGTGCATCATGAATGCATGAAAGTATTGGAATAACATCACTTCTTTCTTTTTCTTAACAAAACTAAAACCAATATTATTAAATTATTTGCATATAATTACAACTAGGGAAAACCAAAAAAATTTCTTTTGGGTCAAGAAGTTCTAAAATTTTTGTTAGGTATCAATGCGTGCAAAACTTGAAATCAAAAGGATATTATTTATGGTAGATAAATGACTTGTTATCGAAAATGATATTAACTTGAAATAAAATCTTTTGTTATTGGTGTTATAAGTTCAAAAAATGAAATAAATGTTCAATATTTATATAAAACCAACATTTCAGAATGTAATTGAGATGTGGACGTAGAGAGTGATATGGTGAATAAGGAAAGATTTTTAGTTAGATATTTGCAATGATGCCGTTATATAGATGGAAGATAATCTGTTAAGGAAATTATAAATAAGCTTCTGACCTTCAATTTCTTAACAATTTGGAGAGAGTGCACCAAAAAATCTGAAAATTGAGGATGAGCTAAATCCATGACCTCATCGCATGATTTGGAGTGTTAATATTATTGGGCTAATCATATTTTTCTATCCAAGTGACTAGTATGTTAGGAGTAACTCATACCATCTAGAGTAAAAGTTTTAATTTTCGCTTATTGTACAACTCTTTTAATTAAAAAAAACGCAAAACAAAAGAGCCTAATTTTTTTTTTTTCATTTTAGAATTTATTGTTTGACAATATTTTTGCATATAATATTCTCTCTTTGAGAAATATCACTGGTCAGTTCTGGATTGGCCCCTCCTTAATTCCAGATTAAAGTATGAGCTATAGGCCTTTAGAGTAAAAAATTTCAAACCATTGGGAATCACCAAAGTAACAGTTGTTATTGCACGCACAGTGTTGATGCTGATCAATCTTGCAAATAATAACAATCATTACCAAGAAACTTGCTGTGCTCAAAATCAAACAAATACTTGCACAAAGAAAAAATTAAAAAAATAAAAACTTCACTACTTATGGAGAGAAAAATTTACAGAGGAGGAGGAGGAGACTCTGTGCTCTCTCTCTACTCAACTCACCACTCTTACAAACAAAAAACTCTTAGATCTACTCTTAGATCTTCTTTTACTCTCTGCCATTCTCCTTCACCTCAACTCTAAATTTATAGGGGAGAGAGGATAATTTTTGTGAAGATTTTGCAGTTACAAAATTTTGACAAAGTGGTGAGAATGCTTCTATGGGATGGTGGCAGACTTTGACAAATATTGATGGCTTTCTTCTTCAACCTTCAACCATGGTGGGCGAAGGAGGGTGGCCTTCCTTCCTTGACTTCAACGTTCAGCAATGGTGGCTGTTCTTCCTTGACTTCCATGGCCTTCTAGCAATTCTCCCTCTTCATACCCATCAGACGAGAACACAATCTGATGTTCTTTAGTTGGCGTTCATTTCAGCTATGTCTCTACATAGCTCGAGCTTCTTCTAAGTAACCGCATTTGTTAACATGTCTGTTGGATTCTCTTTTGTGTGATTCTTCTCAAGCTTTAACAGCTGTTGATCCATCACCTCACGTATCCAATAATAGCGAATGTCGATATGCTTTGTTCGAGAATGGTATATCGAATTCTTGCTCAGATCCAGAGCACTCTGACTGTCACAATATACCTTGTATTCATTTTGCTTGATTTCTATTTCTTGGAGAAAATGCTTCATCACAACATCTCTTCCCAACTTCCGCTACGGTAATATACTTTGCCTCTATTGTAGATAAAGTCATACACTTCTGCAATTTAGACTACCAGCAAACAACTCCTCCTGCGAAGGTGTAACGAAATCCTAACGTAGATTTCCTACTATGAAGATCACCAGCCATATCTGAATCTGTATAGCCTTCCAAGACTGGTTTACCCCAAAACACAAGCATAGCTTTGTCGTACCTTTTAGGTATATGAGAATCTACTTGACAGCTTTTTAATACTCTTTCCTAGGATTGGAGAGAAATCTGCTCACAACGTCTACAACGTGAGCAATATCTGGCCTTGTACACATCATTGTATACATCAGGCTACTTACTGCTAAAGAGTAAGGTACTGTTGCCATTTCTTCCATCTTTGTCTTCGAGAAGGGACACGAACTCTTGCTCAGTTTGAAGTGATTAGTCATTGGAGTATTGACTAGCTTGGCATTTTCCATGTTGAACCTTCTAATCACCCCGTTTAACATACTTTTCTTGTAATAGCCACAACTTCTTAGCTTTCCTATCACAAACAATCTATATGCCCAAAATTTGCTAAGCAGGGCCTAAGTCCTTTATATCAAATGATTGAGATAACTCCTTCTTTAGCTTGCTAATCTTGACAACATTCTGTCCAACGATCAACATGTCATCAACATAGAGAAGGAGTGTCATAAAGCTACCATTCGAGAATCTTTGAATGTACACACACTGGTCTGCAGCAGTTCTCTTGTAGCCATGACTCACCATGAATGAATCAAACTTTTTGTACCACTGTCTTGGCGCTTGCTTTAGGCTATGAAGACTCCTTTTCAACTTGCAGACTAAGTGTTCTTTCTTGGGGGCTTCAAACCCTTCTGGTTGCTTCATGTAAATCTTTTCCTTTAGATTTTCATGTAGAAAAGTTGTTTTAACATCCATCTATTCAAGCTCTAAGTCTAGGCTGGCTACTAATCCGAGTATAACTCGAATTGAGGTCATTTTTACCACCGGTGAGAATATCTCGTCAAAGTTAAATCCTTTCTTTTGTTAGAAACCTTTAACGACCAATCGAGCTTTGTATTTCACTAGCTTTCCACTACTATCTATCTCTAGTTTGAACACCCACTTGTTTCTCAAGGCTTTTCTTCCTTTGGAAAGCTGTACCAGATCATAAGTCTGATTCTTGTGCAAGGAACTCATCTCTTCTTGCATGGTTTGCATCTACTTGCCCTTATCTGTATGAGTTTGTGCTTCTTAAAAATTCTCTAGCTCCCCCTCATCTGTCAGCAAGATAGAGTCTAATTCTGAATATCTACTTGATGGAATCAGTGGTCGGCTTCTCTCTGATCTCTTTGGCTGAGGCTCTTCAATCTAGAAAGGCACTTCACCTACTGGCTGTGGGAGTTCTTTTTTTTCTGGTTGGAGGGGGTTGCTGCTCCCCCTGCTCAACACCCACTTCCTTTTCATCTTCTTCATCCTGCACTTCATCAGTATCTGTGGCAAATTGTACTGGAGCAGGATCACATGTCTCCTGGAGCACTGGAACTTGACTTTTTAGACTTTGCAAAATCCTTGTAAAATTGGTCCTCTTAGAACACAACATCCATACTTCTAATGACATTCTTTGTTGTTGGATTCCACAGTCTGTATCCACACTCTTCATCACCATAACCAATGAAGATGCATGAAATGGATTTCATATCTAGCTTTTGTCTCTGCTCCTTGGATACGTGTGCAAAAGCCTTGCACCTAAACACTCTTAGGCGAGAGTAGGAGGTATCCTTCTTGCTAGTCCACATCATCTCTGAAATTTTGAATTTCAATGGCATTGATGGTGATCTATTGATCAAGTAACAAGTAGCACAAACAGCTTCACCTCATAATGGCTTTGGTAGATTAGCCATACTGAGCATACACCGGTCGGGTTCTTTCCACAATAGTCTAGTTCATCCTTTTGGCTACTCCATTGTATTGTGGGGTACATGGGATCGTCTTCTTGTGGTGGATACCATGTTTTGAATAGTATGCCTTGAACTCCTTGGATGCGTACTAGCCTCCATTGTCTGTTCAGAGGCACTTTAACTTCTTGAAATATTTGAGTACCTGATTCTTGGTCTTCAAAAAATACACCCACAGATTTCGTGAAGCATCATCTATGAAGGTAACAAAATACCTGTTACCGCCCAATGACTCCTCTTCAATAGGGCCACAAACGTTAGAGTGTACCAGACTCAATAACTTTGATCTTCTTCGTGTAGCTAAATGAGACTCAATGTTGTTTTCCAAATAGGCAATGCTTGTAGGGGTTTAATGCAATCTCTTTGTTTGCTGGAATAAAAGACTTTTTCACTAGCGTGAACAACCCTTTCTCTCCTATGTAGCCAAGTCTCTAATGCCATAGATTTGGTGATGTCTCGTCTTCAACTGCATTGAGGCCGTCTGAACAAACCTTCATATGGGTTCCAAGTGCCCATGCTGAAGTGGTTGTCATAACCCTGTTGATCAAGGGCTATTCCGGAAATCAAATTCAGCCAGAGGTCGGGCACATGTCGAATGTCCTTCAACACCATTGTGCAACCAATGTTCTTCTGGATTCGAACATCACCAATTCTCACAATCTTTGATAAACTGGTGTTCCTTATTCTCACAGTACCAAAGTTTTCAGCTTTGTATGTCATGAATAACTCGCTGTGGGGAGTGGCATGGTAGGAAGCTGTTATGTCTACTATCCATTCACAATCTTAGCTGGCAACGTGGAGGTACATCTTTTCTTACACGGAGAGTATTGCCATATCTCCTTTAATGGTGATTAGGGTGTCACTATCTTCCTTGTTTTGTCGGTGACTGCCTTGACCTTGCTCCCTTTTCAATTTTCGACAGTCATTCTTCATGTGACCTTCAATGCCACAATGATAGCAGGTAACTTGCCATTGCGGAATTTCCTTGGCTATAGTGTAACCCAAAAATTCTGATATGATTAGCTAATCTACGTGATTAGAATCATACCTTCGAGTCTCTCTAGTTTAATCCCGAAAACAAGAATCAGCACCAAGCACGAATCAGCAAGCTCGAACTCAACCTTCGGACTTCTGCTGTATTCCTCGGCCTTGCTCTATAGAGAGTGGGCTCGCTGCTGCTAGGGTTTCTCTTCCTCACAAAATCGTATATCTCTCAATTATGTGTAGAGTGTCTAACCCTAGCAGCTCTTAGAGCGTGTATATATATAGGCTACAACAGGGACCATAGGATTAGTATAATTAGGGCTTCCTACGCAAATAAGGACTCCTAATCCAACCAGGATTAGTCTTTATTTACGTAAATTATAATTCATACCACTAAGGAATTATAATTGCACTCCCTGTTATACTAGAAATTATATTTCGAGCTCCATATTATTAAATGCTTATTTATCTCCCCCACGTTAAGATTACAGATACCCGTCTATTAAATTAAATTACTGACAATTAATAAATTTGACAATTAAATTTAATGGACTTATTTAATTCCTTGAGACCTTCCACTTAACTTTTTGATATGTCGGATTCATAATCCACCTGCAGGGTTTGACATAATCAAAACTTATAAGCATCCTCAAGGGGGTATCATTATACGGGGACGTAGATTCCATCAATAATAAATATTCACCATACACGTAATGTCATTGTCCAATTCACTGAGTTTATTGACTTAAAGAATCTCACTCTTCTATGAATCAAAACAATAAATATACTACATGCACGTGTCTATTTATTATTATTAGGATTAAGAGCATTCATAATAATCATAGGTATTTTGTTTTATATAGTCAGTATAAAAACAATTACCCCAACACGGTCCTGTTCAATATACACAAAGTGTACTAGTGCAAGGAGTTGGAACTATACCATTCCCCACAGTCAAGACAGACCTTTCCATCTAAGACTCAAACTTATATTCCATAAGAATCGATGATCTGATCTTCCGTGTGTAAGTCGTACTCTACTGCCGAATACTATATAGAATAAGAGACACACATACATAGTCATTAAATAAATAATGCAATGCAAACATTTCTCACACAGATTCTCATTAAAATGGAATAACTAATTTATTAATAAATACTAAAGTCACTTCACAAAGCATGTCTTTTAGTATAAATTTCCAACAGCCATGTCCGTCACTATATCTGCCAGGATCCTGTGACCTTCCTCTGCTTCTGCTTTTGCCTCTGCCTCTGCCTCTGCCTTTGCCTCTGTCTCTACCTTGGCTTTGTTCTCCGCCTTGGAATCTTCCTCAGTTCTCTATTGCAAGGACATTTGTCTGATTTAAGCCAGTTTCTTTTCTTCTTGACTCCTTACTGAAGAGTGCGTCTTTCACAATTTCTATGGATACCTTCTCATTTGGGATGGAGTTGCTTAGCGTGACTACCAGTGTTTCCTAATTGTCTAGTAGGGAGTCGAGTACTACGGCCACTTGTTTTTCATTACTTAGAACCCAATCTACTGTAGCAAGTTGGTTCACTAGGTTTTGGCATTCACTTGTGTGCTCGGCTATAGCAATACCAATCTTCAGCTTGAGGTTTATAACTCATATCATTAGGAGGGTTTTATTCCGCGGATTCTTTGACTGATACATGCTCTCTAATTTCTTTCAAAGAGCATATGCATTTGTTTTTTGTGCTACATGATGGAACACGCTATGATCAATCTACTGCCGAATTTGGATAATGGTCTTCTTGTTCATTTTGAGTCAATCATCATTCTTTGTCATCTTTGGTTTAACACCCTTATGATCTAGAGGCTCTAAAAAATATTTCAGATTTAAGATATCCTCCATTTTTGGCCTCCACATCGAATAATTAGTGGCCGTTAGTCTGATCATAGCTTCCGTCGTTGAGTTCTCCATCAACTTGCTGTCTAATTGACTTGTACCATATTATAGAAGTAGAATTTGTCAAAATAAAGTGCAAGGTTGTGTCCGAAATGGCAAAAAACCTCAAGAAGGTCTTTTATGGGCCTAATTAAAATTATTAAAAAATTAGGGATCAATCTATAATTATTAAAAAGTTTAGGGGCTTTTTTATAATTATTGAACACTTCAAGGGCTATTTTGTAATTACAAAAAACTTTAGGGTATTTTATGTAATTACTGAAGACATTAGAGATTGATTTTTAATTATTAAAGACTTTAGGGGCTAATTATAATTACTAAGACTTCAAGAGCTGATTTGTAATTATTGAAAATTGTGTCGTAGCACTATAGCACTGACGATGACATCACTGTGTCTTCTTCAACGCTGATTGACTCACTAGCGGACACTTTGTCAAAAAACTTTAGATGGTCCGTATGGGCTCGTTTTAGCTTCTTTTTTACGTAGTTTGCGCCGTTGGACTTGTATCGGTGAGACGAATACATTGGTGTCCTTAAAACACTATTTTAAACACTTTAATTTTTAGACAATTTTACAAAATTCTTTGTTTTTGCAAAAATTGCTCTCTTTTGCTTCGGCCAATCGATCTTGGCTCTGATGCCACTTGTTGGGCTCAAAATCAAACAAACACCCATATAAAGAAGAAATTGAAGAACCAAAACTTAACTATTTATGAAGAGAAAAATTTACAGAGGAGGAGAATGAGGCTCTGGGCTCTCTCTCTACTAAACTCAACTCACCACTCTTACAAACAAAAAACTCTCAGATCTACTCTTAGATCTTCCTTTACTCTTTGCCATTTTCCTTCATCTCAACCCTCTATTTATAAGGGAGGGAGAATAATTTTTATCAAGATTTTGCAACTTCAAAAAAGAAAGAGCATATAGTTAGGGATGAGCTAGGTATGAGTGAGAGTGGCGGAGGAAGAGGAGGAGGGAGGGGGATAAAGACATTTAGCCTCACAAATGGGTCGTTCGAACGGTAGGCCAAAAATGGCTAATCCAAGAAAACATGCTCTCGAGCAGTTGGAACGCCCCTATGGGTCGTTCGAACGCCAAGGCAAAAATGGCATAACACCCTCTCAGGCCGTTCAAACTCCTAGATGGGCCGTTTGAATGCTATGCCAAAATCGGGGTTCTTACCTACGGGCTATTCAAATGCCCACATGGGCTGTTCGAACGCCAAGGCCAAAAATTCCCACCGTTCGAAAGCCATATCAGGCGTTCGAACGCCAGGTTGCGTAGTAGCAGAAATTCAAACCAAAACTCTTTGAAAACCCTCCAAACTCAACCAAATTTCTCCCAACTTTTTTAGGCTCAAAGATTGACCCAAAATGATGACAATAACTCAAAATAGGGGAGAAAGAACAACCAAAATAAAGGGATCTAGAGAAAAAAATTTGAAACCCTAACATATACTCAAATTGGGGTTTTCTCAATGCCAATCCCAACTCTCAACAATGAGCTTCAAACTCTCAAAATCAAAGTGATTGGGATCCAAGAGTCCTCCAAACCTAACAACAACACTCTTAGATGCATATATACAATTACCTAACACAATCCACCAAGATAAACACATACACTTATACAATTGTAGAGAGAGAATAAAAATTTACCTTCCTTAAGCTTGTTCAAGTCTTCAAATGGCATCTCTTGGCTTAGGTTGAGGCTCTTCAAGCTCTCCTTCTCCTTCTCCTTCCTCTTCTTCTCCTCCTCCCTCTCTCTCTCTATTGGTTAGGTGTGTGTGTTTTTGAGAGTGTGTGTGTGTGTATAAGTGTATATAAGATGATATACATAAGAAATAATCCCATGTGTCTCATTTTATAGGCTTAAGTTATAATATAACTTTTAATTGATCAACTTGACCCAAATGCACATTAGAATGATATAAAATTTAGAAAAACACATAAATAGGGAAATTAATGGGTTCAAGATATTACATCCTTCCCCCCTTAAATAAGTTTGGTCCCTAAACTTGAAACAAGCTATCATTCAAACAAAAAGGGATAATGCTCTCGGATCTCGTCTTCATGTTCCCAAGTAAATTCCTCCCAAGTGTGGCTCTACCGTAAAACTCATACCAACGAAATGGCCTTGTTCTTAAGAACTTGGTCATGGCGATCAAGAATCTCAATTGGTCTCTCAACGTAGCTCAAATCTTCATTCATGACTAAAGGATAGTGATCTATCACATGCGTCGGTCGTGAACATACCTTCATAGCATCGAAACACGAAAGACATTGTGAACTTGCAAAAGTTCTAGAGCAAGAGCAATATGATAAGCAACGGGTCCAACTCGTTCAAGAATTTCAAACGGTTCGATGTACCTTGAGCTAAGCTTTCCCTTCTTGCCGAAGCGATTAATCCCCTTGGAAGGAGATACCTTCAAGAACATGTGGCTCCCTTCATCAAATTCTAAGTCCCGTTTTCGCACATCCACATAGCTCTTATGGCGACTTTAAGTAGTTTGTAGTCGTTGCTGAATGATCTTGATCTTGTCGATGGTCAGTTGCATAATCTTTGGCTCAAAAATCTTCCTCTCTCCGACCTCAGTCCAACAAATTGGAGATCTACATTTCCTCCCGTAAAGTGCTTCATAAGGTGCCATTCTGATGCTTACATGAAAACTGTTGTTATAGGCGAATTCCCCTAATGGTAGATGATTCTCTCAGCTTCCTTAAAAGTCAAGAACACATAACCATAACATGTCTTCTAGGGTCTGAAGGGTCCATTTTGATTACCCATCGGTAGCCATGCCGAACTTCAATTCGGTGCCCAAAGCCCTTTGCAAACTCTTTCAAAATTTTGACACAAATCTCGAATCTCGATTGGACACTATCGAAACTGGCGTACCGTGTAATCGAATAATCTTTGCAATATAGAGGGTCGCATGTTTTGATAAAGAGTACGTAGTCTTCACTGGTAAGAAATGTACAGATTTGGTGAGGTGTCAACAACAACCCATATGGCATCACAACCCCGTGGCGATCTTGGTAATCCTACGACAAAATCTATGGTGATATGCTCCTACTTTCATTCTGGTATCGGTAAAGGTTAAAGTAATCCCGCCGGTCTTTGATGTTTTGCTTTGATCTATTGGCATTGTAGGCATTGTGATACGAACTCGGCTATTTCCTTCTTCATTTCCGGCCACCAAAATGTCTCCTTCCAATTTCGATACATCTTTATGCCTCTTGGATGCATAGTAAACTTCGTATTGTGGGCTTCCTCCAAAACTTGCCTCCTGATCTTGGGTATATTTGGAACACACAATCAACTTTTGAACTTTAAAGCTCCATCATGCAAGGTGAAGTCAAGCTTTAGATTCGTTTCCATCTCTTTGTAGATCTTCCACAAGTAAGGATCTTCAGGTTGCTATTGTTTCGCAACTTCTATCAACGCTAGTTAGGCGATCATGGTGGCAAGCATCATATTGGTACCCGGTGCAACAATCTCAATCTCCGATCTCTCCAAGTCAAGGAGCAAGGGCCGCTGAAAAATGATAAGGCATGCTAGATTGGCGGTAGACTTCTGACTCAAGGCGTCGGCCACCACATTGGCCTTGCTTGGATGGTATTGAATGAGAATGTTGTACTTCTTGATCAACTCGAGCCGTATTCTCTGTCTCATGTTCAGCTCCTTATGTGTGAAAAGGTATTTCAAACTCTTGTGGTCGATAAAGATCTCACATGTGACTCCGTACAAGTAGTGGTGCCAAATCTTCAAAGCAAACACCACCGTTGCCAACTCAAGATCATGGGTCGGGTAGTTCTTCTCATACGGTCTCAATTGTCTTGAGGCATATGCAATCACCTTACCGTGTTGCATCAATATGCATCCTAATCCTTTATGCGAAGCGTCACTGTAAATGGAAAGCCTGTCAATCCTAGTAGGTAAGGCTAGAATTGGTATAGATACCAATCGGTTCTTCAATTCTTGGAAACTTCATTCCCTCTTCTCATTCCATTCAAATGGTGTGTTCTTTCGGGTGAGCTGTGTTAGCGGAGTCGCAATCTTGGAGAAGTCCTTCACAAATCTTCGATAATACCTAGCTAAGCCCATAAGACTTCTGACTTCGGTTACATTCGTGGGTCTCGGCCAATTCACTATGGCTTCAACCTTCGAAGGATCAACATACACTCCATCCACACTGATGACGTGGTCCAGAAATGCTACACTTGGTAGCCAAAATTCACACTTTTTTAGCTTGGCATACAATCTCCTATCTCGCAGAGTTTGGAGGACCATCCCCAAGTGGTGCTCGTGATCTGCAAAACTCTTAGAGTACACCAAAATATCATCAATAAATATAATAACAAAATCATCAAGAAAGGGTTTAAAAACCCGATTCATCAAATCCATGAATGCGGTAGGTGCATTAGTAACTCCAAACGACATAACCAGAAATTCATAGTGACCATATCTGGTTTGGAAAGCCGTCTTCTCTACATCGCTTGCCTTGACCTTTAGTTGGTGATAACCCGACCTTAGGTCAATCTTCAAAAATACTTGTGCGCCTTGTAGTTGATCAAACAATCATCTACTCATGGCAATGGATACTTATTCTTAATGGTGACCTTGTTTAATTCCCAGTAGTCAATGCATAATCTCATGGTTCCATCTTTCTTTTTCACAAATAACACCAGAGCACCCCAAGGTGAGACTCTAGGATGAATGAATCCCTTTTCTAACAAGTCTTGGAGTTGATCCTTGTAATACCCGCAATTTCCTTTTTGACTACATTACATCCCTAGCGGGATTGAATAAGATGCAGCCATATTTATCATAAGCCAAAAGGAGGGACCTTTCGAGCCCAACCCTAACCGTTTGTTGAAACCCGATTTCTTAGGGGCTCGATCTCCCTAAAAAGGGCTTCGAAGCACATTTCCAGACAAGTTCGCACCAATTTGCGGCCTAACTTTAAACGGAGATTTCTCTCTCGTTTTTCGGTGGATTTTGGTGAATTAAATATCTAAGATTATCTACTTTTCGAGCCCAACCCCTCCGTAATCTCAAAATTCAATTCCATAGAGTTTCAGTCTCCCAAAAAACCCCTAAAAGCCACTGCACCTGAAAATTCGCACTCGATTTCACTAAAACTTCGGTTTGAGTTTTCTCTCTCACCCGATATCAGAATTGTATGAAATTTAAGCCTAAACCAATTAATTTTTCGAGAGATTTTTACCTAAATTTTTAGATTCAGCGTTCGATAAGTATTGTAGTCCCAAACTCAGCCATTTCGGACTGAGACTCCCTTTCATTTTACTTCAAGTGTTGTGGCAGCCCACCAACTTTGCATGGCCGGCTGCCCCCTACACATAAAGTGCATGTAATGCACTCATGGCTGTATACATGACCCATAATAAATACCATATTGTATTGCTATCACATGGTTAGTGTATATATCTATATAACCATCACATGCAAGCATAATTTAACACACACACACACTAAACACAATGCATAAATTAAACACACACACACCAATCACAACACATGCTCAAAGTTTCACACACTTATCACGATGCAGGGAGATAAATTAGTCCCATTGCCTCCCTACTTTTCGGGCAAAGAATAACCAAGCAACTAATAGGAAACTAAGTTGTAGAGAGAGATAGAATTGTAAAGAGAAAGAGGGGAAAGACCCGAGGGGAATGTCGCCCATGAAATTTTCACCTGGAACCTTCCTTGCACCCTCACATGTTGGGCATGCAAGGGGCTGCCTATTTAGAGAGAGAGAGAGAGAGAGAGAGAGAGAGAGAGAGAGAGAGAGAGAGAGAGAGAGAGCTATAGAGAAAGAAAAAAAAAAAAAAAATTGAGAAGGCCCGAGGAGAATGTTGGCCTTTGCATAGAAACTTCTCATTCCCACATGCTGGGAATGGGACTATGCACCCATCCTTGGCTAGCCAATCAAAAAGAGAGACTGAGAAAGGGATGGGGGCGGGGGGGGATGCATGAGTATGAACATCCACCATGCGTCGGACAACTAATAGAGGTTGTATAAGCACTGCCTAAATGCTTTGAGAGAGAGTGTGATAGATGTAGGGAGAGGGAGAGACAGGGAGAGAGAAAAAAAGAAAGAAAACCCACACATGCACCCCATGCAACCGACAAACTCACACCACCACACGAGGTACCACCCCCACACCCCTCTATATATACCTAAACTAGCTTCCATACCCCTAGGAGTTGCTCATCCAGGTTGGAGTGAGTTTTAGAGAAAGAGAGTGAGAAATCGAGACAGAAAAAGAGAGAAGAAGAGGGGTAGGTGCTGGCCATTCAAAGTGAGGTAAGAAGACTTCCTTCCCCCTTCCATAACCCTCCTAGACCCAGCAAAGTCACCGTTGTAGACCCACCATAGCAGCTGTGAGTGAAGAGCAAGAGAAAGTTTGAAGTAGAGCCCCACCCAACCCACAACGGCAACACCAGGGACTAAGGGCTGCCATAGGAGCTCTGAGCTCCTCAGGGACCCCTCTGAGTGTCCTAGGGAGGCCCAAGGCCTCTGTGCATGCACCAGAAACTTCCTGGAGGGCCAAACTCGTTGGAAACACTTCGACAGACCCTAACTCCGGCCAACGACCACCAAATCCAACAAGCCAATTGGGTCCTCTTCGTCTCGACGTTCCGAACAACTTTTGTGAAGGACACTTTTCCTAAAAAACAAAGGAAGAGGACTAAAAGCTCAGTTTCAGGTCTGCAACCCTAGGGTTCCAGACCTGAAACTAAGCTTTTAGGGTTCCGCCATGCAGCCGAGCTTTTCCAGCAAAAAACGGCCACCTCCGGCCACCGTAGATTAAGCACTAACCATGAGTGTGTAGCCTAGGTTCATAGCATTCTCTGGGCCACACATGCATAACCAGGAGGACCACGGTTCAACGAGAATCGACGAGGGAAGACCTGAGCTGCTCGAGAAAGAAGATGAAGGCATTGCCTTCCTTCCCCCACGCGTGTGTGGTGGCGCGTGTGGGTGCGTCCCACACTCCCTCAGTCTGAAATTTTTATGGGGCAATTATGACACCCAAAGAGGCCTTCCCCTATTTTCCTAGATTTTTCTGAGATTTATATGATTTTTTGTTGAATTATATCTATATTCTGACAAAGAAAATCATATAAATTGCAATGTTAAAGGGAATAATCTGAAATTTTGCCGAGATACCTCAAATAATATGAGGAACCTAGAAATGGGAGAGTGTGGGTCATTGGACCTCCCGGTAAAAATTTTAGATAATCCCCTTCGGTCCCGACCCTGGACAATTCCGTTCCTAACAAGAGACGAAAAAGATTCCAAGGTCTAAACCCCACCAAGATGCCCACTACGTCTGGCTACTTAGCACTGATAAACTGATTATAAGAACTGCAACCCTTGAACACCGAGAACCTGGACAAGTATGGACAATTACCGATAACTGGATAGCTAACTACCGGCTCTTTGTCCGATAGACAACACGTGACTCAAAGACCATTTTGCCCTAGACATACAATCATGGTAGGAACTTATGCATTCTTTAAAATACATGCTTATTTTCTTCTTATTAGATGACTTGTAAATTATTGTGTTGACTTTATGCCTTCCTGCTAATTATGTTATTGATTTCATTGCATTCTATCAATATACATTCACTGTACGCGTGCATCACTTGGGAGGAATAAGGGTGGAATAACCAAGAAGAAAAGACCCCAAGTGAATATCATGGGTGAACCTGACTAGGCTTGATTTGGGGCGATCATGGGTCAGCTTCGCTAGGCTTGATATGGGCTAGATAATCATGGGTGGACCCCCACTATCTTGATGAGGGGAAGGGTCAAGGGTGGATCCACTGGGCTTGATGATGCCCCGGGCAAGACATACCTGCAAGGATCCTGGTATGGATAAAAAAGAAAAGAATTCCAAGAAGCATATGTGTACCATGCTATTTTTTTACTACATTGCATTTAAACCTGTGCTTTATAGAATTCGTGAGATTTCTACTGGGCTTCGCAGCTCACTTCTATTTTATGGGAAATTTTTCAAAAATTGAATAATCAACCAGTTTTCCAAAGGAAATGATAGTAGGAACGAGTTTTCCCCCTGCTAGCTTGTCGCTTTAAAAACTTTTGAGTTAATTAGATATCTTTTGGACTGTATTCATAGAGAGAAGTTTCGCTAACGCTCCACTAGTCTTCCTACTTTGATGTAATGTTAACTAAACCGTTCAATTTATGATGAGATTCTTGATTCTTATGGCTTGTTAAACTTTGTAACCCTAACACCCCCCACTGTCACGACCTAGTGAGAGTGAAGTCGAGTTGTGACAAAAGTTGGTATCAGGACGGAAGCATATAAGGTGTAGGTCAAGTGTCACTTTAAGGCTTTACCTTGGAATCATTATTTTGGGCATTAAAATATCTCGGAGCTTAGGAAGAATTATTATTGTTGTGAGTTATTTGAAGTTGTAATCTTATCTTAAGAATTAAATTCGGAGCCACTTATAATGGTACATTTGAGGTTGTAGCGTGATTAAATCTTATTGGAAGTGTTCATTTTATTTTCTAACGGTCCGGTTAGCTGGGTCGTTACAAACCTTCAACTCTTTCAACTCTAAAGGGGACATATGGTAACGAGCTTTGGAAATGGGTCTAGTACCCGGATTAAGGTCAATGTGAAACTCAATCTACTGATCCACCAAGGAACCAGGTAGCTCATCGGGAAAGACATCGGGAAATTCCTGGACAACATGGATGTCTTCCAAAGGCAGTGGGGTAACGTGTGTATCAAAAATGCTACACAAGCATGCACGATTCCCTTTTTGAATGAGACGATGTGTTTGCATAGATGAAATGAGATAGGGTGGAGGTACGACACCAACTCCCTCAAATACAGGCCCTAAATGGGTAGAAGAATGAAATACGACTTGTTTAAGCTCACAGTCGATAATAGCACGGTGAGAAGACAACCAATCCATTCCTAAGATGACATCAAAGTTGTGCATTTCTAGGGGAATGAGGTTTACAAACATGGGCACATCGTTAACGAGAATTTCATAAGAATTATAAATCTTATCACATAAAATGGAATCCCCGGATGGCAACGATACTACTAAAACATAATTAAGAGGTACCAGATATGTATACAAGTATTGAGCAAAAAGATATGATACAAATGAGTGTGTGGAACCAGAATCAATAAGGACGTGTGCATGTCAACCACAAATAAGAAGTATACGTAACATTACAGAGTCAGTAACTAGGGTGTTTCCCAGTGTAAGTGCGAAAGCTCGGCCTTGCCATGGTTGATTATCCTTCCTATTAGCTGTAGACTGCTGAACTGAGGTGGATGCTGATGCCCCAGATTCCTGTGCTCTGTTCCTCTTCAGACAATCCTTCACTTGGTGACCCTCCTGCCCACACTTGTAATAAGTCTTGCTTCCCAAACGACATACACCCCAATGCTTCTTATGACAATTTGGGCATGTCAGTATCTCACTGGCCGTGTTGCTTCCTCGGTTAGAGGTATTCCCCCGTGGGGTAGACGAATTCCCACTAGAAGATCCAAACATTTGCCGCTTTGAACTTTGTCCCTTGCCTTGGTCACTCCTCGATCTCTTCTTGTTCTTCTCTCGGTATTGGGACATTTCATTATTTGCCCTTTTAGCGATCGTTGCTTGTTGTACAACTTTTTGATTGGTCTCTAGTCATAGTATGTCCACCTTGTTACAAATGTTCCACCGCAATTCTGTCTCAAACTTTCTCGCCTTACGAGTCTCCTATGACACAATATGTGGGGCATATCGTGATATTTCCATGAATTTGGCATTGTACTCCACCACCGTCATATTCCCTTGTGTCAAACCAAGGAACTCCATAGTCTTCTGATCTTTGACAGTCTCAGGAAAGTATTCCTCATTGAACACCTCAGAAACCTAGGCCACAACCATGGTGGCTCTGTCGCTTTCTTCAACTTCCACCAAACAAGTGCAGCCCCTTCAAAGGTAAAGGTAGCAAAGGTCACTTTCTGTTCATCCATGTAAGGCAGCACTTTGAACACCCTCTCAATTCCCAAAAGCTAGGACTCCGCGGCCATTGGTTCAGGAGTTTCTTGAAAAGTTGGGGGCTTCAACTGTTGAAACTGCTTAATAAAAGTGCATGCCACTGCTTCTCCTCTTGGCACCTGCGCTGCCGACTATTCCGACGCATTGGAGGGTGTTGCGCCCTGGTTTTTGGGACCTAGTCCTTTCGGCTCGGGAAAAATATGAAACTCTGTCATTAGAACTCTTCCTCCTAGAAGGACGAGTGCGACTAGGTTTGAACTTAAAATTATTTTGGCTAAGGGCTTTTTAGAAAAATGGAAGTCGCCACTTAACTTGATTAAGGTGAGTTAGGCCACCTAAAATTAAGTGTTAATCCGAAGATTAAACTTAGGGTTTTTGAAAAAGGTTTTGAAAAACTCTCTCTCTAGAGGGTTTTTGAGAAAACAGGTTGTTTGGCAACCTTTAGAAAGTTTTAAGCCCTTTTAGAAAGTAACTCCATTTTGGTCATTCGAAAACAGAAATCTATGGTTCGGGGGTTGGTTACGTGTAGGGAAGATATCCTAAGATCATCACCCTGCCCCGCTCATTCGGTACCTATATGTCTAATCACATTTTTTACACTCATTAGAATAATCGGTTATCATTATCCACTTAATATCCACTTTAGAATTTTAAAAACGGGATTTAATCATCACTTTTTGAATAAATGATGCATGATGCAAGTTTTGGAAGAAGTTTGAAAACAGAGGAGTTTTGAAAGGGTTCGAGATAGAGACTTTGAATTGATAGAAACTTTTGAAAAGGGAATTGTGGTTGAAATAAAAGTTATGACCGCACCATTTTAGGTTGCCTACGTATCTCATTTGGTGAGAATTAGGTCATTCATAGTTCGAGCAAGAGCCCGATGAAAAATAGGCGTGTTAGGGCCTTTAGAATGTTTGAAGATGCTTTATGGTCACTAGAATGGTTTGAAGACACTTTGAGGTCTTTGAAAAATTTAAAGACACTTTGAGGTCTAGGAAAAGAGAGAACTTGAGAGTTTCAATTTGAAATCGGATAGTGGAGTGTTTTGAAATAGAACTTGAAGGTTTTTGAAAACGCTCTTGAAATAGGTTTTTGAAGTGTTTTGAAATGTTTTTAGAATGACTCGATGGAGTTTTGGAAGTACTTTGAAATAACTCAAGAGAATTGTGAAAATGCTTTGAAGTCTTGTTTTGAAAGCCTTGGTGGTGGGGTTCTAAAGTGTTTTGCTAAACTTGTCTTCGAAAGTTTTTCGAAAAAAGTTTTTGAAAACACCTAGGGCTTTGGAATCCTAGTATGGGCAACTTTGATGGTTGTACTTGATGTATCACTTTCCCTTGGAATCCCTAACCATAAGAGGGGTAAGGACATCCTAAGGTTGTGAGTTCTTGAAAACATTTTTGGAAATACTTTAAAGATAGAATGTAGCAGCATTTGAAAAGGTTATGGAGTTAGTTTTTGAGATCCCAAGAGAGTTAGAGGTTTTGAAAAAATGGGTTATGAGAATAGTTTTAAATTGAGAGATCATTTAAAAGAGGTACATGAGTTGGAACCTTGAAGTATACTAACCTAGTTTGGGTTTACCTAAGGTTAACTAACTTGGGTTAGGTTAACCTAGGTTTAAGGAGACCTGGGGTTAAGGTGACCAAGGGTTAGCTAACTTGGGTTAAATTAACCTAGGGTTGGACAACTAGGGTCAAGTTAGCTTAGGGTTGGATAACTAGGGTCAAGTTAACCTAGGGTTAAGGTGACCTAAGGTCAACTAACTTGGGTTTGGTTAACCTAGGGTTAAGATGACCTTGGGTTAGCTAACTTGGGTTTGGTTAACCTAGTGTTGGACAACTAGGGTCAAGTTAATCTAGGATTGGATAACTAGAGCCAAGTTAACCTAGGATTGGATTGGAAGATGGTTTCGAAAGGTGGTTTTATGTATTCTTGAAAAGAGTTTTGGAAAACAAATCATATTATGCAAAGGACTTTGGTAGACAACCATTTTGAAGAACATTTCCATGACAATTTGACTTTAGCTAAGAATATGGTTTGTATGGTTGGTGCTTGAAAACCATTCCCGAGAATGTTTTCTTAGGACCATTATAACCTTTATCTTGAAAACAGTAGGGATTTCAAAAATCAACATAATGATGATAACATTTTGAAAAACCATTTTTAATGCAAAGATGGAGAGAATGAACTTTTGAAAATCATTTTTAAGATAAAGATTTTGAAAACCATTTTTCAAAGGAAAATCATTCTAACAAGTTAGGGTTCCTATAGCCAATGTAAAAGAAGTCCACTCAAGAGAGGGTTCCATAGGGCCATTTCAACCACTAAACTTGAAAGAATAGAAACCCTAGAAAACAAAGAGTTTGAAAATCATTTTTATACAAGAATAAAAAGAGAAGGGAACCATTCTAACAATTTAAGGTTCATATGGCCAATATAGAAGGGAGACCTCTCAAGAGAGGGTTCCATGGGGCCATTCAAACCATTAAACTTGAGGGAATAGAAACCGTGTGAATTAGAGAGCTTGAAAACTATTTTTATGCAAGTTGGAATGCAAGGATGCAAAAATGTGAGCTAGGGGTTAACGGGGAGGTTTTCTAAAGCATGATTTCCTAGAACCTCATTCTAAGCTTCAAGGAACCAACTCTTAAAACTACTTTGAAGGGAACATTGAGTTTGAAAATGGTATGTAAATAAGGATAGTATAAGCTTTGAAAAACATGGTTATGAACATGAAAATAAAGTCAAGCACATAAGACATGAACAAGATAGCAACATGCAAGAGGGTCATGCATTTATACAAGGCTTTATGCTACACCACATAATCAAGGGGCTTCAAGGCCATACCATCTTAAGGTAGGCTAGTGAGAGATCCCCCTACACAGTGGCTCTTACTAACTTTTCCCTAGGCATAAACTAAGAGCCCTCTTGCTTCAAGCAAGCAAGAAAGAGGGGTAGAAGATGGGGATTAAAATAGATAATAGCCTAAGTAGGCTGGGAGGGAGAAGAGAGAAGTGAGAGAAGATAAAAATATTAAAGAAATATCATCTTTTGCTTTCAATATACTTGCAATCTTCTACAGATGACTTGGTTTAAGCTTGGAGGACTTTAAGTGTGCTGGAGGGACTAGATGGAGGTGTTCTATGGTGTAGAAGGCTATGTAGGTGAAGTGTATGGGTTAGGGGAAGGTGGAATCTAGCCTAAGTGTTTGAGAGGTGGGATGTATATAGGATTTCGGGATTCTAGAGCAATTTTTGTAGAGCTTCGCTTCAATTTTCAATTCTGGAATATGCAAAAGGGGAGGCTTGTATTTATAGGCAACCTGGGAGAGGCCTGGTGCATGTGTTATATGCGCTTGGCCAAAATTTGCCTTGGCGCATGTATCATGAGCGCAGTACTATTCCATTACCAGAATGCCATATGGCACCCATTTTACTGGCTAAATCTTGATGGTTGATTGAACTTTGATCGATTTGATCAAAATCTGGGTGCATGTAGCATACGCTCCATCACCGGGAGTGTTCATTTAAATTTTGCCTCGATAATTGAGCCAACTGGGAAGGTTTTGGAGGAAACGGTTACATCGACGGTGTTCTCCTAGGGTTTCTCGTGAGCTTTCGTGTTTTTGAAAAGTTTGAATGATGTTCAGAAGTGTGAGATATCATATCAGAAAATATGTATAAAATGACATCTCTGCGAAGCGTCTGTGATATGCTCTGCAGGGGGTTCGAAAGTAGCTGTTTTTGTGTTGCATGATCGGGACCTTTAGGAAGTGATCACTCCGATCAGACCGTACCGATGGAAAGTACTTTGGAAATACTTTTAGAAATTTCATAATTTATGCATTTCTCAAGTCTTTTGACGGTGCATTTTAATCAGAAAATTGGAGTAAAAGCCAACCTTGGCGGAGCATTTGTGAGACGCTACAAGGGTTGCTGAAAGTAGTAATTTTCAAGCCACGCGATGAGGGGCTTCGGGAAGTGATCAATCCGATCGAACCACATCGATGGAAAGACCTATGAACGAGTCTTCGGCAATTTCTTGGTTTACGCATTTCTCAAGTCATTTGACGATGCGTTATAACTTAGGAATCGGGAGAAAAGGCAATTTTGGCGAAGCGTCTGCAAGATGCTCCAGGAAATTTTTATTGAGTCGGGGGTGTTTAGTGTCATATGGTCCTCCTTAGGTTAAACGGGGGTGTATGACAAGACCCGCCGTTCAAAATTCTAGGACCTGTGTTGTTTTGGGGCGTGTTCGGGTTGTTAGGGGCAAAATGGTCATTTTGACTGGGTTTGGTTAAAAATGGTCAGGAATGGATCGGAGTGTTATGTTAAGTGTGCCGGGTCATTCAAGGATGATCCTAGGAGAGTCTTTCACGGTTCGGTGGAATTTGTGCAGTGTTGGGGTGTTTAGGGGTAAAATGGTCATTTTGACTAGAGTTACCTGGAATGGGACCGAATGGTGTGTGGAGGATGTCTAACTACTTAATAGCACTTTGGAAGGGTGGACTTACCGTTTTGAAGGATTTTGAACTTTCCCAAAACATGCCTAAAGGCCCAAGGGGCAGGTTTGGTCATTTTTCACTGAGTCAGGCTCGCAAGCGCCGGTGTTGACCTAGGTGTTAGTTCTTGAGACCTCCCGGCCTCAAAAAACTACCTGTGCGGTGCTGGTCCCTGAGACTGCCTGGTCTTAGAGAGCTACCTGTAGAGTGGTGTTGGTTCCTAAGAACGCCTAGTCTTAGAAAGCTACCTGTGATGGTGTTGTTGGTCTCCAAAAACGCCTGGTCTCAGAAAGCTACCTGTGATGGTGGTGTTGGTCTGCGAGAACGCCTAGTCTCGGAGAACTACCGAATGAAGGACATTCTATATTGGCGGACTAGCAGGCGCTAGAAGTGAACCGTCGGGAATTTGATAAGGTGTTAGTCCCCGAGATCGCCCGATCTCGAAAAGCTACTTGGATTGCCTAGGGGCATGATGTTGTTTACTGCTTCAGTGGGACCTTGTGGGCCCAGGAAGTAACTAGTTGACTGAATTGGAGTTTGAAAGACCCGTCTTGGGCTTGCATGTGCTGTGATGCTTGAGAATTAGGTCCGGTCGGGCCGGAGATTACTGAGCGGGCAAAAATGGGGTGCTTATAGTTGCCCCTATTTTTTTTGTTCTTGCTTATCAAAGGCAAAAAAATAACAAAGTAAGAATCCTTTTTTGGTTGTAAGGCGATTGGAGGGACAATATCTCGGTAAGCTTGAAGTGTTTTGGACTCCTTGCGGGTCGCCGGTCTGGAAAATTTTGACATTTGAAAAATCTTGTTTTGAAAATTTTGATTGAGATTTGAGTCACTGGTTGGGTGAAGTTCGGCTTAAAACATTTGATTTTTGGAAATAGATTTTTTGAAAATTGGGTTTTTGGCTTTTGAGAGTCTCGAAAATGATTTTGGACTTTCGGGAGATTGAAAATTGATTTTGGCGAGAAGCTGAAAAGCTGGGCGCATGTGCTACATGCACCTGGCCTTGAACTACCCTAGCGCATGTACTACATGCGCCAATTTGAATATTCTCCTGGCGCATTTGCTACTTGCGTCAGGCCGTGGGTATTAAAACAGAGCGGGTTTGCGTTGCCCAATGCGCATCTTGGGTTTCGAGGGTGATTCTGGATTTTCTCTGAACAATTTTTGAAGGATTTCGACCAAGGATCGCTAAAGGAGTGTCGAGTGATGTCGGGTGTTCACCGAAAACCATCATTTTTGCTGTATTTTTGCCAGAAAGCTTGTTTCTCACTGGAGAACCCAAAGGTTAGGTTTTTGAAACTTTGTCGATTGTGATGCATATGTTTTCGTTTTTTAACAAATGATTAGTGTAAATCTGTGCTTTAGGACGTTTAGAACGCAATGGGTGGATTATTTTTGCGATTTAGTGAAGATTTGAGTGTGTTTGGAGTGATTTTGCATGTTTATAAAAATAGGTTTCCTGCAGGGTTGGAAAAATCGTCCCTACATGCCCAAGTGTTGTGTGTTTGAGTGTGATTTTTATACCGGGTGTCTTAGAAAAACGTGTAGAACAACCATATGAAATTTTGTAACTTTTTGAAAAATTTTGAATTTTTAAATTTTTAGAAATTACAAAAAATAGGAAAAATTAAGAAAAATTAGAAAATTGACCTTGTTGAAGTTTGAAAAATTGTAGGACATCTTTGTAAAATTGTGGTGACATTCTTGAATGTTTTAGGAATTTTCATATAATTTTTGGAAGCAAAGATGACTCCGGAAAATTTGGAAAATCAAAGAAATTAACTTAAAAATTATGTTTGAGAAGGCGTCGTGTATTGTGGAGGATAGGATTGTTTTGATTGACGTGGTTGGAGGCCCGGGGTGTCCTATGATTGCGTTTGTGACTTGTTAAATTTTGGGATTGTGACTTTTTAAGGCGAAACTATGCTAAAATTTTCAAAAAGTATTGAGCCTCTAAAAATTTAACATCTAACCTTAAAAGTTTTTGGAAAAGTAATTTTTTTTTTTTTTTTGAGAACTGGGCTTTTGAAGGTGAAAGCTCGAAGAAACCGAACTTTTAAAAAGTTTTTAGGAGTAGGGTTTTTGAAGGAGAAAACCTGGTAAACTAATTTTAGAAAAATCGTGGAGAACTTTTAGAACAATGCTTTTAAAGGAGAAAGCCCGAGAAACCGCTTTGAAATTTAGAAACAAACTTTTGAGGAAAAGTCTGAAAAATCATTAGAAGCTTTGAAATAGGGCTTTTGAGGGGAAAGCCTGAGAAACCGGTTTGAAATTCTTTGAAACATGGTTTTTGAGGAAGAAAGCCCGAGAAACCGTTTTGAAAATTAGAAACAAACTTTTTGAGGAAAAAGCTTAGAAAACCATTGGAAACTTTTAACCAGGGCTTTTGAGGGGAAAGCTCGAGAAACCGCTTTAAAATTAGAAATGAGGCTTTTGAGGAAAAAGCTCAGAAATCGTTTGAAAACATCTTGTAATAGAGCTTTTGAGGGGAAAGTCCGAGAAACCGGTTTGAAATTTTGAAATGAGACTTTTTGAGGAGAAAGTTCGAAGACCCGTTAAAAACTTTGAAACGGGGCTTTTGAAAGGGGAGCCCGAGAAACTAATTTGGAAATTAGAAACAAACCTTTTGAGGAAAAAGCTTGAAAGACCGTTGAAAATTTTGAAACGGGGTTTTTGAGGGGAAAGCCCGAGAAACCGGTTTGAAATTCTTTGAAACGAGACCTGGATGGGACCTTAGCCCCCCCTTTTTTCTCTTCCTTTCTTTTCCTTTTCCTTTTCCTTTTTCTTTTTCTTTTTTTCTCTTTTTTTTCTTCTTCCTTTTTCCCTTTTTTTTCTTTCTTTCCTCTTTTTTTCTTTATTTTTTTTTTGTTTCTTCTCTCTTTGTTTGACATATTTATCTTTTTACTTTTCATACATACTCAATGACTAATCAATCTTTTGCATCATTTTTTCCAGGATGTCGGAGACAGGTGGTGATGGTTCTGACAGGAGGAGCCACGAGAATGCACTGCGGACCGAGCCTGAGGAGAGCAGTGCCACCAGGAGCAGTTCAGCTCGGGGTGGCAGCAGGGGTGGTTCCACTTGGGGCAGCAGCAGTGGGTCTTAGCGCTCTTCAAGCAGAATGACCTTTAATGGCAATTCTGCTATGGGGCAGCCCTCGGTTGCTTCGGACGAGAGGGCTGAGGATGACATCGATCTGTCTGTTGACCCACGGACAGGCTATGACATGGCGTCTGTTCGTGACAGATGGAGGGATACTTTTTTCACGGATGACTAGTTAGCAATCCCTAACGTCTCGCTGCTACGAGATTTGGCTTACCATCCGAGCTTGTACTCACCTTATGGTTGGATGTCGTCGTTAACTCACAGTTCTTTCAGAGGGGCCAGCATTTTAGCCTTAAGAGCTATGTAGGCGTTGGCCCCATCCTATCAAGACTTCCTTCACCAGATCGGCTTCGGCATTTTCATGACACTTTAGACAGAAAGGCTTGATCACTGGATAGTGGTTGGGCTATTGGAGTGGTGGTTCAGGGATACTGGGACTGTGCACTTAGTAGGCTTTAAGCTGGGGCCTACTCCCATTGACTGGGCCATGATTACTGGACTATCCTTTGGAGGTGTCCCGATTTCTTTACAAGCCGTGTCTGTGGATGAGGCTCGTCTTCTCCTGGGTTTGCTAGGGATTGCAAGTTCGAGCTTCTCAGCTTCACTTTTATGTCCGGCAGAGACAGCATTTGCTCTTGAGCCTTCCCCAGCTGATCAGGTTATCATGAGGCGCAGACTGGTAATATGCGTCGTCTTTAGTTGCTTCTACAATAATAATAAGTCGACGGTTCCTCTACCCTTGGTGAGCCTGGTGGCAGACTTGGATGCACTAGACTATGTGGATTGGAGCGCCTTTACCTGTGCTAGCTTCTTACAAGGGATGAGAGTGAGGACATCCGGGGCCTGGGGGAGCTTGACGGGTTTTGGCCATTTTTGATATGGTGGAGTTATGAGTACCTGCCTGTTCGCCGACCCTAGGTACTAGCTAATGATGCATTCCCACGGGCCACGAGGTGGGTTAGACAGCAGGTAGTCCAGCGGTCCCTGCTTACAAATTTCGTTGCCCTCCGGGCTAACCTGGAGCTACTGAGACCTCAAGACGTGTCTTGGGCGCCTTACCGCCAATCCCCGCAGTATGCCGGCATGAGGGATCTCATCCTTTTGTCCAAGTCGCGGGTCACTTTCTGAAGCCTTTTTTCATGGGAGAGCACCAATGGCGACAACTATATACCGACTTCTATGTTGCTATGGATCCTCCCCAGTACATGTTTGGATTTTATCCGGCCGGAATGGAGATCCCTTACATAGTTGGGGTTCCTGAGGACCGCTTCCTTCTTCCTCCTGATGTGGACTACGAAGCTCATTTCAGGGTGAGGTCTATTGGCACTTTTACTCAGCTGGACTTAGTGGTTGGAGGGCAGGTGGCTGGTCATGAGGTAGTGGAGCTATGGTGTCAAGCCCGGGATTTTGTTTTCGAGGAGGAGTACTTGGCAGCTTTCCAGGCACGAGATCAATATCGTGCAGAGGTGGAGGCTCTGACCGCCCGGATATCCTTGATGGAGGCCTGCTGGGTATGCTATTTATGATTCATCATTTCTATGTTCTTTGTGCATCCTCTGTGTCCTAATGCTAGATCTTCTGTCTTTTCGTCTTTTTTCTTGGTCAAGGCCCTTATGATTCCGGAGCTTCTTCCAGCCAGCCTTCTCCATATGTTCCGGATGTGGGTGACTTTGACCTGGATAATGACCCTGCTCCTTAAGACACTTCTTTGCACCTGCCAGCACAATTATGATTTTGTTAGACTGACATCATTGTTTATATTTTGAGGCCGTGTGTTGGCCTTTACAGATGATGATTGTATGATGGTTATATATATATTATCGTTATTATCTCTTTGTTTCTTTGCATGAGACGACGATAGGTTTTTCCTTTTAATCTTGTATTGGATGTATGCATGTGGAAACATAACGAGTAAGAATATAAACACAGGAGTACAGAAATCATGACACCCACAAGAAATAGTGGGTGTGTGAAAGCTTTAAATAGATATGAAAAAGGTAAGTGTATTATTATACAAAGCACACAGATACACACAACTTTTTAGAAAAACATGCCAAGCGGTAGATTCTAATTTTTCGGGTGTTCACCGGGAGCTGATCATTTCGGCCTTTTGCTCCCTTCTTGCAGATTCCTTTCTTTATTATGCCATTTTCTTATTGTGAGGGGATAGTAGTTGCCCCAGTCATAGGGTTTCCATTCCTGGACTCGACTCTTTTCTTTTTATTTGAAATAGGGGAATTAGAACTCACTCGACTTCCTCACTTTTAGTCTAGTGAACTCTCCAGGCAACCACTGGAGTAGCCCTTGACAAAGGAGTGGCTAGTTTCCATCCTCAATCTGAGAAGGCTTTATTTTGGACCGTAATGTAGGCTAAATTAAGGGTGAAGAACAAAGGGTATGTAGGCTCAAACAATCTTTCTACTTCTTAATGGGGGTGATGATGAAACAGAACCACCTTGAGTAAGCTTTTGTTGTTTTGTTCACCCCTTTTTTTCCTTTTCTTTCTTTTTTTTTTCATCAAATGTTGCAATTTTCTTCTGAACTTGTTTGGACTAAGCAATCTTTTCTGATCTGAGAGGACTTTTCCTTGGGTTGTAGTGTGGCTAGGTTATGGGGTTTTCAAAAGAAAGGGTATTAAAGGCTCAAAGTGTTACACTCTTCCTAGGGTTTACCGATGATCACTTTTTCAGGTCTCTTCCTCTTTGGGTCCTTTTCTGTCTCCCCCCCCCCCCCTCAATTTTTGTTGTTGTTGTTGTTGTTGTTGTACAAACTTTTACCCATATCGGGTTTATCGTTTCTTTTGATTTCTACCCCAGCATGGGTATTTGCATAGTCTCTTGATTTGTCGGGGCATCCCATCAATCATCATTTTTTTTAATATTGTATTGTTTCCTCCTTCTTTTGATGTACGAGGAAGCTTTCTTTCCCCCTCACGCTCCCTTCTTGCCACCTTTTTTTACTTTCACCCATCGTGGGCAGTGATCACCAGAATGGGTTTGCCGAAAGAACGCGATTTGGCTCAAAAGGGGTTTTTTAAAGGGGATTCTTTTAACTATATGGTAGAAGAATAGATGGCCCCTCTTCCTTTCAGACAAAATTGCTTAGTCTATGAAGTTCAGTCTTAGAGTTTTGGCATCATCCTTTGAGATAAGTAGATGTTAGCTTAATCGTTTGTTACTCAAGTTTGCCCCTGTGTGGGGGGTGGTTCCTGGTTAGGGTGTTTCAGTAAAAATCATGTATGGCTTGAGTGGGGTGTTCAAGGGAATTGCTTCGCTATTTAGGGAATTTGAAATGAAGGCTTCTCTTCCTTTCGAAGGTCTAATTGCCGATTGCTTTGCCATGGCATCCTCTGACTGCCACCTTTTTGCTGTGATCTGCTCCCTCTCTTTCTTTTCTTTAGCGTCTCCTCTCTTTGGTTCAGAAACGATCCCCACAGATACAGGTGCACGTAATATCCCCCTTTTCAAGTAAAGGCATAACAACAAGAGGGGAAATTTCTAAGAAAATGGCAAGTACCGAAGATGATAAATGCAAACTTCAAATTCTTTTTCTTTCATTTCAAAGATTTTGCTTACATGACAAGCTCTTGATTAACAAAAGGTAAAAAACAGGGTTGACAAAACAGGATTAACAAGAAAATAAAGACAGAGTTTGATAAAAAGAACATCCCTTTGACAGTCGCTACTTCAGGTGGGCTTCGGGACCACGCCTGCCTCCTCCATGCTCCATTTGCCAACTTCTTCACTCGGTTGTGCTGGACGAATTGTCCCATTGGCTGCGAAGTGGTAGAAACAGGCAGTCATAGTGCAATCGGGGGCGTCCCCTTTTTCTTCCCCTTCTCTAGTTGGGTTATTAAGGTTGTGCATCCTGTTTTGGGATTTTTTATGGCTTTCCTCTGGTTGAACGATTTTCTTTTGCTCGGCTTCTTGGGATTTCGTAGTCAGGCCTTCCTCCAAGACTTGTGGTGGCTTTTCCTCTTTTTCGGCTTCCTCTTTGTCGATTTTAACAAACAGGTTATCTTAATCACCTTCGCTAAATTTGAACAGTGGGTTCGGTATTTTTGGCTCATAGACGCCCAGCTTATATCCTCATAGTCGAAGAGCTCCTCTTTTAGACGAGCTTCAGTTTCGGCATACCTGGGGTGCAGGAATTCTTCTCCCCAGCCATTTGTAGGCACGGTATTAGTGGGAATGTCTTCTATGGGCTCTTCCACAGGCCAGTTAACAGGATCTTACTCTCCGCTTCCGTTGTACAGATAGATAGGGCATGGCGGTAGCTCCTCTTTCCAGTCACTTTCTTCCTTAGTGTCTAACTCACTCTCGAAATATTCTACAGCTATGATGCCATCCGAATCTGCCTTTCCTTCTGTGATGATGTTGATAATATGGTATGGTAAGGGATTTGCCGTGACATTAGGAGCGGGGACCGATTTTGCCTCTTAGGTATTGATGACCTTGTTATTAATGAGGTTTAGATTTTATGCTTCAAGGAGAAGCAAGACTCTATGTCATGCCCCTGTCCTCCAGAATGATATTCACAGGAGTTCGTGATAGGCCTCTGTTTGAGTGCATGCCAAGCGGGTAAATTCTCGATTTTGCTGGTTGTTTCTGTTAGGGTTGAGGTATGGTCTAGTTGTGGCCGGTCTAGGAGCAGATGATTGAACATTAGCAATAAGGATGTTGACGATAGGGGCAGGCGATGGTGGTCGAGCTTGATATTGGGGATAGTATGGCTGCTGTTGTGCTGGCATGATGGCAGATACCTCTCTTTCTTTCTTGCCAATGCTTTGAGTAGTTGCTACTTTCTTAACTGCATTTGCGAATCCCTTACTTATCTTAACATAAGGGTCTGTGATTCTGCTAGTTTTCAATCCATTCTCGATCATTTCTCTTTGCATCATCAACTCAGAAAAACTCTTTCCGATGCTCAGGCACAAGCGCTCATAGCACAGATCTTGGAAGGTGTTCACAAACAGTTGCACATACTCTTTTTCCAGTAGTGGAGGGTTGACTTGAGCAGCTGCCTCCCTCCATCTCAGGGCGTAACTTTTGAAGCTTTCCTTCTCACCTCGAGTCATCATCATCAAGGCACACCTATCCATGGTTAGGTCACTGTTGTGTCGGTATTGGGACTGAAAGGTCGTGACCAATTCATTCCAAGTTGTTATCTTTCTAACATCCAAATGGGCAAACCATTGCAAGGCGGGCCCGGTTAAGCTATGTTGAAACAGTTGCATTAGGAGTTTGGGATCGTTCAGTGCCCCTACATATAGCCTCAGGTGAGCCACCGGATCTCCACTTCCGTCACACTTTTGGAAATCGGGCATCTTGAATTTGGGTCACCTTGTGTGGTCAGGGAAGAAGTTTAGTTCTTCATAAGATGTCCCACTGAAAGTGTCATGACCTTGTAAGCTGCGCAGGGACTCTTCTATGCCTTGTATCTTGAGATTGAGAGGGTCCGGGCTTTCCTTTTTTGATGTGGCAGTTAGCAAGATGGTTTTAGAATTGTCTTCTTCTCCTTCTCAAGGTGCACTGCTTTGGGGAGTTCCTTGTTCTTCCCCGCATTGTCGGTTCATAGGACGACCCTTGGCGGGATAGTTTCAGTTTCTTTGGAGTGGGATGTTGAGGCTGACGGATTCACGGCAGGTCCTTTGAAAGCCATTAGTTGCACGAGCTTGAACATCTCATCTATTTTTGCCTTCATCTCGTTTACTTCCTCCCGTGTCACCGAGTTATTTTGTTGATCAGGGGTGATGCCTTCACTCGTCATTTACGCTACTCGTTGTCGGGTAAGGACTGATGTTCAGAGTATAGGGGGCACTCGTGTTCCTCTTTTTCCTTTTCTAGGAGCAATGATGACCTAAAATGCAAGCAGTCTCACCAAAAACTATTGCTAGTCTTTTGATAAGATGAGAAAGGGGAAATAGAAAATAAAGAAAGAAAGAAAAAACAAAACAAAGGGATTATATGTGAGGTTATGGATTAGAAAGATTTTATGCAATGCATGACCTAAGGATGCCCCTGCCTTTTGAGGGGAACTAGGTATGATATGTTGGCTCATGTCTAGAGATAAGGGGTTGCCCCTGAATGCAATATTGTACCTGTGCGACCCTGTTCATTTATCCATTCATGCATTCATTCATTTGACAGCTATAACGACTCTATTGAGATGAATTCTCTTTGTACATGGAATTTTTCAAAAATACATCGTAATAAGGAGAGGGGACATTTTTCTAGGGACTTCCACCTATTCTATATTTATATCATGGAATCCTAAACTATTCTTGAGTCCTCGGATTCGCATTCTTGGAGGGGAGTTGATAAGAGACTTTTGATTTGAATTGCCCTTTTGTCTTCTTGTCAGTCTTATCTCCACGAGCGAAGAGGGATTATGGCCCCTCTTTATGAGATAACTTTGATGCATGCCATGATTCTTTGGGGTCTCTTGGTACCCTTGAGAGTTTTAGGTTGGTTTGATTTGTGCGATAAGGTCTTTGGGCCTTTCTCTAAGGGTTGATTAGATGCATGGAGATGCAGTGACTTGAGTTACTTTGGAAACTCTTATCTTGAAATGAATTCCGATGCATGAACAATTATGATTCGTAAAGATGAATAATGATGAAGGTTAAGCATGTCATCATAAGCAGAAAGCATAGGAAAGTAAAGCGGTCGCCCTTTCCTCCTTGGTTTTGAAATTGACGTGTGTCCTAAACCCAACAGAGGTTCAGCTATGCATGGGGTGCTACATGAGCATGAGGTTGGGGGTTTACTAATACTTCCTAAAAAGCTTGGTTCACAAACCTTCAAAACTCCGGCGTCCACCCCCGAAAGGGTAAACTCTATCTTTGGTTGGTGGTTCGAGCAGAAGAACTATCAAGAGACCATAGGCTGAGAAACTGACACAGCATCCACCCACAGTCAATATACTATTTCCTCTTCTATCTAGAAGGGTAGTAACTAGGTAATATATGCAATATGCAAATGCAAGTGAGTGCACCAAGTGCGTGTGAAATTTTTGAAAATGGAGAAAAGGACCCAATAACACACATCACATCCTGTTTATTCATCACATACAAGGCAATAAATAAGACACGAAATAAAATGTGAACAAAGGTCCACCTACAAAAGAAAAATGCAAAGAGTTAGTAATTTTTTGAAAAACTCAATGTAAGGTAAAATGGATGGTTAATGTAAGAGTATGAATGTAAGTAATGAATACAAGTGATGACACTTATTTGAAAATCATTTTGAAAAATAAGATTTGCTTTGGAAACTTGAAAAAATTTAAAGAGTGGATAAAACTGGACAAAGTAACCAGAGATTCTGGGTAAGTGAAGGGTGAAGGGACATGTTAATGGCCTAACCCTCTAAGTAGTTCCTAGTGGAGTCGCCAGCTGTTGCGCCCTGGTTTTTGGGACCTAGTCTTTTCGGCTCGGGAAAAACACGGAACTCTGTTATTAGAACTCATCCTCCTAGAAGAACGAGTGCGACTAGGTTTGAACTTAAAATTGTTTTAGCTAAGGGCTTTTTAGAAAAATGGGAGTCACCACCAAACTTGATTAAGGTGAGTTAGGCCACCTAAAACTAAGTATTAATCCGAAGATTAAACTTAGGGTTTTTGAAAAAGGATTTGAAAAATTCCCGAGAGAGAGGGTTTTGGAGAAAAGAGGTTGTTTGGCAACCTTTAGAAAATTTTAAGCCCTTTTAGAAAGTAACTCCATTTTGGTCATTTGAAAACAAAAATCTATGGTCTAGGGGTTGGTTATGTGTAGGAAAGATATCCTAAGATTATCACCCTACCCTACCCTTTCGGTACCTACATATCTAATCACCCTTTGTTCACTCACTAGAATAACCGGTTATCATTATTTACTTAATATCCACTTTAAATTTTTAAAAATGAAATTTAGTCATCACTTTTCGAATAAATGATGCATGATGCAAGTTTTGGGAGAAATTTAAAAACATGGGAGTTTTGAAAGGGTTCGAGATAGAGACTTTAAATTGATATAAACTTTTGAAAAGAGGATTGAGGTTAAAATAGAAGTTATAACCATACTATTTTAGGTTGCCTACGTATCTCATTTGGCGAGAATCAGGTCATTCGTAGTTCGGGTAAGAGCCCGATGGAAAATAGGCGCGTTAGGGCCTTTAGAATGTTTGAAGACGCTTTATGGTCGTTGGAATGGTTTGAAGACATTTTAGGATCTTTGGAAAGTTTAAAGACACTTTGAGGTCTAGAGAAAGCGAGAACTTGAGAGTTTTGATTTGAAATCGGGTAGTGGAGTGTTTTGAAATAGAACTTGAAGGCTTTTGAAAATGCTCTTGAAAGAAGGTTTTGAAGTGTTTTGAAATGTTTTTAGAACAACTCGATGGAGTTTTGAAAGTATTTTGAAATAACTTAAGAGAATTTTGAAAATGCTTTGAAGTCTTGTTTTGAAAGCCTTGGTGGTGGGGTTCTAGAGTGTTTTGCTAAACTTGTCTTCGAAAAGTTTTTGAAAGGGGTTTTTGAAAACACCTAGGGCTTTGGAACCCTAGTATAGACAACTTTGATGGTTGTACTTGATGTATTATTTTTCCTTAGAATCCTTAACCATAAGAAGGGAAAGGACACCCTAAGGTTGTGAGTTCTTAAAAATATTTTTGAAAATACTTTAAAGATAAAATGTTGGAGTATTTGAAAAGGTTATAGAGTTGGTTTTTGAGATCCCAAGAGAGTTGGAGGTTTTAGAAAAATGGGTTATGAGAATAGTTTTAAATTGAAAGATCATTTAAAAGGGGTTCATGAGTTGGAACCTTGAAGTATACTAACCTAGTTTGGGTTGGCTTAAAGTTAAGAATGACATAAGGTTAACTAACTTGGGTTAGATTAACCTAGGGTTAAGGTGACTGAGGGTTAGCTAACTTGGGTTAGGTTAACCTAAGGTTGGACAACTAGGGTCAAGTTAGCTTAGGATTGGATAACTGGGGTCAAGTTAACCTAGGGTTAAGGTGACCTAGGGTCAACTAACTTGGGTTTGGTAACCTAGGGTTGGACAACTAGGGTCAAGTTAACCTAGGATTGGATAACTAGGGCCAAGTTAACCTAGGGCTAGATTGGAAGATGGTTTTTAAAGGTGACTTTATGCATTGTTGAAAATAGTTTTGGAAAACAAATCATATTACGCAAAGGACTCTGGTAGACAACTCTTTTGAAGACCATTTCCCTGAAAATTTGACTCTATCCAAGAATATGGTTTGTATGGTTGGTGCTTGAAAACCATTCCGGAAAAAGGTTTTCTTAGGACCATTATAACCTTTATCTTGAAAAGAGTAGAGATTTCAAAAATCAACATAATGATGATAACTTTTTGAAAAACCATTTTTAATGCAAAGATGGAGAGAATGAACTTTTGAAAACCATTTTTGAAATAAAGATTTTGAAAATCATTTTTCAAAGGAAAATTATTCTAACAAGTTAGGGTTTCTATAGCCAATGTAAAATAAGTCCACTCAAGAGAGGGTTCTATGGGGTCATTCCAACCACTAAATTTGAAAGAATAGAAATCCTAGAAATCAAAGAGTTTGAAAATTATTTTCATACAAGAATAAAAAGAGAAGGGAACCATCCTAAAAATTTAGGGTTTATACGACCAATGTAGAAGGGAAACCTCTCAAGAGAGGATTCCATGAGGTCATTCCGATCACTAAACTTGAGATAATAGAAACCGTGTGAATTTGAGAGCTTGAAAACTATTTTTATGCAAGTTGGAATGCAAGGATGCAAAAATGTGGGCTAGGGGTTAATGGGGAGGTTTTCTAAGGCATGATTTTCTAGAACCTCATTCTAAGCTTCAAGGAACCAACTCTTAGACCTACTTTGAAGGGAACATTGAGTTTGAAAATGGTATGTAAATAAGAATAGTGTAAGCTTTGAAAAATATGGTTATGAACATGAAAATAAAGCCAAGCACACAAGACATGAACAAGATAGCAGTATGCAATAGGGTTATGCATTCATACAAGGCTTTAGGCTACGCCACATAATCAAGGGGCTCCAAGGTCATACCATCTTAAGATAGACTAGTGAGAGATCTCCCTTCATGGTGGCTCTCACTAACTTTTCTGTAGGCATGAACTAAGAACCCTCTTGCTTGAAGCATGCAAGAAAGGGGGTAAAAGATGGAGATTAAAATAGAGAATAGCCTAAGTAAGCTAGGAGGGAGAAGAGAGAAGTGGGAGAAGATAAAAATGTAAAAGAAATATCACATTTTGCCTTCAATACACTTGTAATCTTCTGTGGATGCCTTGGTTTGAGCTTGGAGGATTTTAAGTGTGCTTGAGGGGCTGGATGGAGGTGTTCTATGGTGTAGACGGCTATGTCAGTGAAGTTTATAGGTTAGGGAAAGGTGGAATCTAGCCTAAGTGTTTGAGAGGTGGGATGTATATAGGATTTCAGGGTTTTGGAGCAGTTTTTGCAAAGCTTTGCTTCAATTTTCAATTCTAGAATATGCAAAAGGGGGAGGCCTGTATTTATAGGCAACTTGGGAGAGGCTTGGCCCATGTGCTACATGTGCTTGGCCAAATTTGCCCTAGCGCATGTAGCACATGCGCTAGTACTGTTCCATTGCCAGAATGCCACATGGCACCTATTGTACTGGCTAAATCGATGATTGATCGAACTTTGGTCAATTTGATCAAAATCTAGGCGCATGTAGCATACGCTTCGTTACCGGGAGTGTTCATTTAAACTTTGCCTCGATAATTGAGCCAACCGGAAAGGTTTTGGAGGAAATGGTTGTATCCACAGTGTTCTCCTAGGGTTTTTCGTGAGCTTTTGTGTTTTCAAAAAGTTTGAACGATGTTCGGAAGTGTGAGATATTGTTTCGGGAAATATGCATAAAATGGCATATTTGCGGAGCGTCTGTGGTACACTTCACGGGGGTTCAAAAGTAGCTGTTTTTGTGTCGCATGATCGTGGCCTTCGGGAAGCGATCTCTCCGATTGGACCGTACCGATGGAAAGTACTCTAAAAATTCTTTTGGAAATTTTCTAATTTACACATTTGTCAAGTCTTTTGACGGTGTGTTTTAATCAAAGAATTGGAAAAAAACCCAACCTTGGCGGAGCGTCTGTGAGACGCTCTAGGGGTTGCTAAAAGTAGTAGTTTTCAAGCCACCCGATAAGGGGCTTCAGGAAGCGATCTATCCAATCGAACCGTATCAATGGAAAGATCTATGAATGAGTCTTTAGGAATTTCTTGGTTTACGCATTTCTCAAGTCATTTGATGATGCGTTATAACTAGGCAATCAGGAGAAAAGACAATTTTGGCCGAGCGTCTGCGAGACGCTCTAGGCAACTTTTATCGAGTCGGGGCTGTTTAATGTCGTATGGTCCTTCTTAGGTTAAACGGGGGTTTATGACAAGACCCGCCGTTCAAAATTTTAGGACCAGTGTTATTTTGGGACGTGTTCAGATTGTCAGGAGCAAAATGGTCATTTTGACCGGGTTTGGTTGAAAATAGTGAGGAATGGATCGGAGTATTATGTTAAGCGTGCCGGGTCATTCAGGGATGATCCTAGGAGAGTCTTTCACTGTTCGGTGGAATTTGTGTAGTACTAGGGTGTTCAAGAATAAAATGGTCATTTTAACCGAAGTTAGTCAGAATGGGATTAGAATTGGACCGAATGGCGTGCAGAGGACGCCTAATTACTTAGTAGCACTTTGGAAGGGTGGACTTACCGTTTTGAGGGATTTTGAACTTTCCCAAAATGTACCTAGAGGCCTAAGGAGCAGGTTTGGTCATTTTTCACCGAATTAGGCTAGCAAGCGCCGGTGTTGATCTAAGTGTTGGTTCCTGAGGCCACCCGGCCTCAAAAAACTACCTACGCGGTGTTGGTCCCTGAGACCACCCGGTCTTAAAGAGCTACATGTAGTGTGATGTTGGTTCCTGAGGACGCTTGGTCTTAGAAAGCTACCTGTGATGGTGGTGTTGGTCTCCAAGAACGCCTGGTCTCAGAGAACTGCCGAATGACAGACATTTTATATTGGCAGGCTACTAGGAGCCATAAGTAAACCGTTTGGAATTTGATAAGGTGTTGGTCCCCGAGATCACCCGATCTCGGAAAGCTACCTAGATTGCCTAGGGGCATGATGGCGTTTATGGCTTCAGTGGGACTTTGTGGCCCGGGAAGCGACTAGTTAACTGGATTGGAGTTTGAAAGATCCGTCTTGGGCTTGCATGTGCTGTGATGCTTGAGAACTAGGTCCGGTCAGATCGGAGATTGCTGAGTAGGCAAAAATGGGGTGCTTATAGCAGTGTTTGTTGGCCCAAGTAGGCAACCCAAGAGGGGGGTGAATTGGGTTTTATAAAATTTTTATCAAGAATTGCAACTAAAAATAGTTTATGAAGTTTTTGCAATGATTAATCAAAGTGTAGATCAAGCAAGTAAAGTATAAATCAAAGTATGTATCTATACAAGCATGTATAGAGAGCAAACAAGCAAAACAGAGACAAGAGAGAAGAGCACCAGATTTATAGAGGTTCGGCCAACCTTGCCTACGTCGTCTCTTCTTCGATCCTTTCGAAGGAATTCCACTATGTAACACTCTTTACACAGCTGCTGGTTTTGCCACGAGTGTCCAGCTCACTCTTACAAAAGCTTCTTCCCAAGCTTTCAAAACCCACGAGATTTTGTCTAAGCTTCTCTCAAATTTACCCAAGAACACTCAAACTTACAAGTTTGCAAACCTACCCAAGTTTGCAAACCTACCCAAGTGAGAATAATAAAGGTTATACAAAGGGCAACTCTCCTAGTGAGTATATGAACAAATACAACTCAATGGATAACCTTAAACACTCAGCAAAAGTATGTGGCAGTGAGGTACAGGTGATTTTTAGCTTCAAACACTTGATATGAATGGTATAATTGTTCTTCTCATCTTCTTTGAAGCTGTATGTAACTTGTATATAAAGATATGGATCGATTCTAGCCGTTGGAGAAGTATGGGAGAAGATTTGGTTGCATATTTGCCTATACCGTCTGTCAGAAACTAGCCGTTACTGTCTAGGGGTCGACTCTTTTTACAATGAGTCGACTCTTTTTGCATTTCAGCAGATTTTTCAAGTCACTTTCTAAATGCGTCGACTCTTTTGCTCCAGGAGTCGACTCTTTTAAGCAGTCTGCAGAATATTTGTTCTCTGTTGAAATGAGTCGACTCTTTTTACAGCAAGAGTCGACTCTTTTAAGCTTCCAGCAGAATTCCAAGACTGTGTTCAAAAGAGTCGACTCTTTTTACTTGAGGGGTCGACTCTTTTTAGGAGAAAACATGTTTTTGTAATTTTTCTTCATTCTTCTCCAAAGTCTCCAATCTTTTCAAGGATCATCTAAATAGGCTTTTTAAAGCTTGCAAACACTTCTTCAAGGTTAGATAACTCCAAGAACATCTTCAATCCATTCAAGATGAATTTTCTTCATTTTCATTACTTATAGAGCTCTTCCATCATCATAGCTTCATCCAATGATTCAAGTCTTCTTCAAGATCTTCAAGAAAGCTTCCAAGACTTAAAATCTCCATTTCTTCAATTGATTTTCTATTCTTCTTTGAACATCTTCATTTTTAGATTTCTCCTAGAATTCTTCAATCAATATAACTTCTCCATGGACTTCAATAACTCTTCCATGAAAGCTTTCCAAGTCTTGTGATTTCTTCCATATCTTCAAGACATCTTCAAATTATCGAAGAAAGCTTCCATGTCTTTGAGTTGGTCTCTTATTATTCTATTCTTGCAAAATATCTTCAAGTCCTTAAAGTCTCCAATCTTTTCAATCAAGACTTTGATCATTTTCATTCTTCTTCCTTGATATCCATTATCTTCATTCTCTTATAAGATCTCCACTTGTTGAATATGCCATGCTTTCATGCTTACCAATCTTCAATCTAAGATTTTCATTAACTTGAAATTCCTTTATCTTCTTATAATATCAGCTTTGTCGAATACATCACCTCATCATGCTTTTCATTCTTTATTCAAATCTTTGCATCACAAATCCTCTATTATGATAAGCTTCAAGTCAAGATCTAATTAATAATTCATCTGCACACTAAGTAGAATTATTGGATCATTTAACCATGTTTTGTTATCATCAAAATCAGGGGATTGACTCAACAATCTCCCCCTTTTTGATGATGACAAAATATTAAAAATATATGCAATTAAGCTCAACATGAAACATGAGGATTAATATGTATGAGAAGTATGGGATTTCAAATTCTCAGTTTTCTTCCCATTTCAATATATTTTTCATAAGTAGTTCTCCCCCTTTTTGTTAATCAATCAAAAAGGTATGCAAATTTGAAGTGAAAAAGTGGAGTCATAGTTCAGATTTTAAACACTTCTCCCTCTTAATGAAGGAGTTTTCGTTGATAGGGCATACAAAGAAACCTTTATGAGTATAGACAAAATACTCAAAATTCTAAAAAGATCAATAAGAGAAATTTAGAGAGAGTGAGATTTTCATACCAAGCATTTGCTCCCCATTGCTTTTGTACTTGGTGCCTTAGAGTAGTTTCAGAGTTAAGGTAAAGCAAATTCCAACGCTGATGTTTTAGGACATGCAGGCACCTGGAGATTCATGCTTTATCCATTTCATTTGGTGCTGCATTGTTCATGCTCCACTGCATTATATGCCAGCTCCCCTTTTCTCTTCAAACAGATGCTCCAATTTATGTTTCAGATTCAGAACAAATAAACTCAAACTCAGATGATGAGGGCATGTGTTCACTCGAAAGTTCAGAGCATGGATGCTTCATTCATGTCTTTGGATGCTTTAGTGCTTATGCTCCATTGCATCAGGTTCATGCTTCCCTTTTCACATCAAACAAAGGCTCCCCCTTTCTTTTGGAGTTGATACCTTATTGCAATACAATTCTTTTGCACTCATTTAATACTACAGAACAATTCATTGCAGTTAACTAGTATCAGAAAATAGATTGAAGGTTAAAAAGAAATGTGTTTCTTATACCTGGTAGTGTATTAAGGAGTGTTTTCTCCCCTTTTGATCTTTTTGAAAATAATTTCTCCCCCTTTTTGTCAAATCCTCAAAAAGAGGAGTAATAGATGGAGAAAAACAAACAGGTACAATAGCAAAAAGAAATAGAATACAATGATGTTTATGTGAAGATCATTGACTAAGGTAGTTAAAGCAATCATTTATTCAGCAAATTCAACATTGTTAAAGCAATTATTCATTCAGCATTGTTAAAGCAATCACTCATTCAACAAACACTAATAAGATAGCAATGTTAAGATAATGAGATCTAAAACGCATCATTCATTCATGAAGAAACATTTAAGAGAGTTTAACAAAAAGAACCAACCACAAAATATTACATATTGCTTAGAAAATGACTTGTTCAAAAATAGAAAAGGTTCAAAGGCAGAGGTTTTCATTTTCTTTTGGGAGAAGGGGTTTGAGAGAGATCAACTGGATCATCAGCAGTGTTTGAAAATTTGCTGCTTGAAGGTCTTTGTCTCAGGCCATATTTGTGAGGTGCAACAGAAGACTTTGGAGAGTTTGGTCAAAAGGATCAGAGGGGTCTGCAAGTGATGGCTGAGAAGAGGTATGCTCCCTTCCACTAGATCCTTCCAACTCATCTGTGCTGGAATCCTTTACTGCTGAAGGGAAGAGAGGCTAGTATTGGTCTCCAACCAGCTTCTTCATATATTTGCCAATATGCTCAGTGGAAAGAGCAATGTTATTGGCAACTTTCTCCCTTATTTTGTTTCCTTCAGACACAAAGGCCTTGATTAATTCCCTCACCTTCTTCTCAACAAAGAATAATCTGGTAGCCCCCTTATCAATTTTCTTGTCCAACTTGGTGAACATCTCTTCTTGATGCCTTTTCAAGTCTCTTACCATGCTCATCAAAATAGACATATCTACTGATTGGCCACCTGGAACAATGCTCATTGGAAAAAGTTCCCCTGGAGCAGGAGAAGGGGCGGGTCTAGAGGGTTCACCACTTTCTGGTATGGCACTAGAAGGTTCACCTCTTTCAGTAGATTCAATTCTAGGAGTCCCACTGTTAATGTGTTTCTCTTTTCTAGGGGTCCAGGTCTTGCTCCGTGGGTTGAAGTGATAGCCCATCTTTAACAAAGTTTTCTGATTATACTCATCAGAATTTGAATCAGGGGTTCTGTGCTTCTCACCCTTTAAGTCTATCTTGAAGTGTTTGAAAACTTTGGTCAAGAGAATCCCATAGGGTAGGCTAACTTTGGTTCTTGATGTCTTGACAATGTGCTCTAAAATGAACTCAGGCAAATCAATTTTGGTGTATGTCAAATAGGCCCAAAGAAAAAACAATTCCCTTTCAGTAATGTAGTCAAATTTGCCACCTTTAGGAATGAGAATGTGACAGATAAAGTGATGCACCAGTCTCAGTTCCAAAGGCAACTCATTGGCCATGGGATATAAGATGATACACATGGGAAATAATCTCATGTGTCTCACCCTATCAGTTTAAGTTGCAACAGAACTTTTAATTGATCAACTTGATCCAAATACACATTAGAATGATATAAAATTTAGAAAAATACATAAATAAAGAAATTAATGGGTTCAGGGTATTACACCAACACTGACCAAGGGTGGTTCAAAGTGTAAAGCAATCGTTTTAGACCCTTAATTTTTGCTTTAGGTCTCAAACTATTTTGAGTCGACCCTGATATTGACTCCCATTGGTGCACTCCACTTTCACAAAAAGATCTAGATTTAGTTTCTTTTCTCCTTCTACTCCTACTCCTACTACTACTCCTTCTGTAGATACTATCATACTTCTTTTTCTTCTTCTTCTTCTTCTTCTTAGCTTTTTATTTTTAGCATTAATAGTCTCCACATAGATTCTACGCATTTTATGTCCACGTTTACTGTGGTGAAAAAGAAAAAGAAGAAATAAAAAGAGAAATAAATAACACTATCTAACTGGGTCAAATTTATTTTAGTGAACAAATATATGGGTCAACAAAGAGAGAGAGAGAGAGAGAGAGAGCAATGATTGATGCTGCACATAGGGTCAAAAACTTTTCACTAAATAATGATATAATGTTATACATTTCATAAAACTACCAAGAAAACAATTTCCCCATGATAATGTCCTAGACTTGGGTCGTGTAACTTTAAAACAAAAAGACTCATCAAGATGTTTTGTAATTTTATGAAAATAATTCTACTTGATAACAATTTCCCAAATTAATAAGAAGAGCCACTGCAAGAAAAATGATCTTTTACACGATTTTAAAAACATGCCAAGTCCAAAAGGTGGTAAAATAGGGGAAAAAGAAAAAGAAAAGAGAAACTTAGTCGTAGTCTTCTATCTGCTAAGCAATTGTGGATAGGGTAAATGGAAGAACTAGGAACCCTTTAAATCATATATAAATACGATGCTTTTGATCGATATATATGGTTCATTGTTGTTTGCTACCCAACAAACAAACAAAATAATAAAGTAAAGGAGGAAGCAATCTATGCAGAAAAAGGTCTAGGGCAGAAACTTACATTCATGCATTGAAAAGAGGGCGAGGAGGATGACAAATACATCTTCAAAGGGCTCTTTAAAATGACTCTCTTAGTTATTTTAGAGAGCCAAACATAAAAAAATGGCCTTTCAATGGGCTCTTTATATGGCTCTCTATTTTAGAGAGTCTCACTTTGACTTTCTAAATGTAGAGAGCCAAAAGTGGCTCTATAAATTTTAAATAGTATTATTTTATAAATCTCTCTCCTTCTCTCTCTTTTTTTTGACCTTTTGTTGGGATAATTGTTAAAAAAAGAATAATTTATGAGGTGGCTAACTAAAATGGAGAGTATGGTCGGAATATTTTTAAAAAAATTGCTAGCTAAAATAGATAATAGAGTTTTTAAGTATATTTTAACTAGTTACTTTACAGAGTAGGGTTGGAGATGCTCTAATAAGTTAACCAAACGTCCAAAGCTAAAAGTTGCCATAGATTGTTAAAAAAGAGTGTAATTCGATGAATTTTTAATTCTAATGTAAGGCTTAGATATATATTCACAAATTTGAGTATATATGGTAAACTTCAGAAAGTCACTCCTTAATTGGGCAAAACAAAAAAAAATCTTTTTCACGTATTCCAAAAAAATCTTTAAGTTATTGACTTCTGAAAATCACTCATATCTTACGCATTATTTTTATTGGCTATATATTTGTATAAGACTTTCCAACATCAATGCCCAAATTTTCTAGAATTAAGCTTGTATGTTTATTGGCAAAAGATCTTTCTATATTGCACAATATTTTTTACTTCCCAAATCACTCTTCAGATTATTACATTTTTTTTTTTTGGTTATACATGACTTCTCGAAATCACTCCCTAAAATTTTCACATTTTATTTACCTATTATTCGTTTCTTCTCTATCATCTCTACTTACCTTAAACTTTTTGCTTAATAATAAGGGTTTACTACACCTCTCTCTCTCTCTCTCTCTCTCTCTCTCTCTCTCTCTCTCTCTCTCTCTCTCTCTCTCCTCAAAATCAACGTTTTCTTTTCCATGGTATCTTTTTTTTTTTAGAAGTTTTATATGCTTTCAGCCACTTAGTCTTGTCTCTTTTAGTCTAAATGGACAGATGAATATGGTGTTGTTATTTGTCTGTAGATGACATGCTAATTGTTGAGACCAATATGGAATATGTTTCGAAAATTAAGAAGTATCTAACTTCAAACTTCAAAAAAAGTGTTAACAGAAGTAGATACTATCTTAGGTATTAGAGTTAAGAAACATTGTGGGGGTTTAGATGATACTTCTTAAATTTAGGTTTGAAATTTAAAGAAGCGAGTATCTCATGTGATTCTTCTTTTAAACTGTATAGAAATTCTAGGAATATGTGAGTGCCACATGTATTTTGGTGTATGCTTCACATTGCACTAAATCAAAGTATTTGAAGTTCAAAAACTTCTAAGTTATACGAGCTATTCTAGTGGATAAATTGGAGTGTTTTGGCAATCCTAAACGGATGTTTGATTTAGGATTGTCCAAAGAACTTTAGATGATACTAAAAGGATATATTGATATCGGTTTTATCACCAGTGCAAGTGATGATAAATCAACCTTAAGTTGGATTTTAATCTTGGTGGATGGAACTATTTCTTGGGCTCTAAGAAACAAATGTGTATCAACATTCTACCATGAAATTTGAGATACCACAGGCAAAAAGGCAAAATGGCTGAAATATTGATCGATGAATAGAGGTGTGGCCACAATTGATACCAGCCATTTCTTTGTATTGTGTTATAGAGACTACAATGTTTAAGGTATACAGCTATGTGTATAATAGCATATTTGGACATAATGAATCTAATATTTGAATATGTCAAATAATTGTTGTTGGATGGTGATTGTCATGTTGCTTATGACAGGTCCTTTTATAAAAGGCTCTAGAGAGATTTAATAAAATCATATCTGTGGGAATGAGACTGAAACCCTTTTTAAAAAATTACAGTAATAGGAACCCAACTTTTACTAGCACTAGAACTAGTTTAAAAGGTTCAATAGGTAATAACAAGTTACTGATAAGTGACTATTGTAGCACTCAAATTTTGATAATTCATTCCAAGGAGTTCAGTGCTAGATGTTGCATTCTTTAGGATAAGTATTGTTATTCTTAATGAAATTCTTTATAGTTGTTTCTGACAACAGAAACATGCAAAGGAACTTCACCTATGTTTGGGTTTACATGCCACTTCTAACAAAAGTTTGGATTTACTTTTTAAAATGTTCATACACACGACCATAATAATGCTAAATGTTTTTTGAACTTCTTATTGAAAGTCTATAGTAAAATGTGTGTGGTGTTTCCGGCTTTGACATATAAGGATCTTGGTTTAAAGCTTAAGGTCACCATTGATTTTGTTACAACTTTAAAATACTTACACTAATTGAAGGTTCTAGTTGAAAGACACTTTCTTTTATGCATGACATTATTGATATTAGACTTGAGATTTAAAATTACAAGCTAAGTGGGGGATTGTTGGAGCTTTTTCAATAATATAGCTTGCAATGTTAAGTAAGTTAGTAAACATAACTTAGAGAGTAATAAGTGTTAATTTAATAGATTCAATGACTTGTTTTTATTAAAAATATTATCTTAGCAAGATGGTTGGACCCATCTTGAGCATGGCTTGAGCCATGTGTGTTTGCAGAATTTTTGCAGAGAGTTAGAGAGCATTGCTCGTTGCATGGCTTGAAGTTGGCTCGAGCCATATTGGGAATTTCGAACTTAGCCAAAAAACAACCACTATTTCAAACTGAAAATGTGTCTTTTCATTGGATCCAACACAACCCTTTGTAGAAATAGTTTCAATCACATATTGGAGATTATAAATAGGTGTCTTAGCAACCAGAGATAAATACAGAGATGTTGTTCAAACATATTGAGATATATACAAATACTCTCTCTCTCTCTCTCTCTCTCTCTCACACACACACACACACACACACACACACACAAAAGTTTTGTCTGCAATACAACTTTCGTAGGAGAGTTCTAAACCAAAATCTTTAGAATTGTTGTCGCAAATTTCAGGCGATTTTGTTGTATCCTAGAAGTGATTCGCTATTAACTCTGCATCAAAAATAGTGGGGGCGAATATCACTTTAACGATAATGTCTTTCAATACACCTTAAACCCGCAACTTGATTCCTGACTTCCCTTATAGTATATTTTTCTAACAGTATCTCTGTTTGCATTTGTTCTTCAACTGCATTATATTTCTCTCTTTATTTATACAATTGCATCTCTATGCGCAACACAGTGAGACATGTGAAGGAGGGTATTCGAGAGCTTAATAAGTTTTTGGGAATAATGGTTAACAAATTTAACATAGGTGAGAGAAAAGTAGAGATTAATTATATGTTAAGTCTCACAAACATTACTTTACTTGATTGAACTAAAAATTATTACATTTTCATCCTCAACTACTAGAATTCTGGGAGATTATTTGGCCAAAGTTATATATTATTCTCTTACGCAAAGAGCAAAAAAAAAAAAAAAGACTTTATGGTTATATAATATTGTAAGTCCCTTCAAACACTTAAAAGTCTTGGAGACTATGGAATAGCTCTTGATCCGGCTATAATGCATATATATAATACCAAAAATTTTGATTTCGAACAACAACAAATATGATTTTCAAAATCTCTTTGCTTTGATCTCGAATAGCAACAAGTAAGTATTAACTGTTCAAATATGACCTTCAGACTTTTGTTGTATTCTTCGTACATGCGTTACTCCAAAGAGAGTGGGTTCACAGTTGTTAAGCTTCTTATCTCTTACAAAAACGTGTATTTGATATTATGAACTTATAACCCTAGATGCTCATAGAGTGCTATATATAGAGGCTACAGCACAGATCACATGATTACTATGACTAGGGTTTTCTATGTAAATAAAAATTCATAGTCTAACTTGGATTAATTCCTATTTACGTAAATTATAATTTATACTACTAAATAATTATAATTGCACTCACTGTCATACTAAGAATTATATTTTGAGCTCCATATTATTAAATACTTATTTATCTTTCCACGTTAAGATAATAGATACTTGTCTTTTAAATTAAATTATTGACAATTTAAATTTAATAAACTTATTCAATTCCTTGAAACATTTCACTTAACTTATTTGATATGTCAGATTCATAATACACTTATAGGGTTTGACATAATCAAAATTTATAAGCTTACTTAATATGGTATCATCAATCCCTACACCAGGACATAGATTTCATCAGTAATTAATATTTACCACACACTTATTCTCATCGTCCAACTCACTGAGTTCATTAATTTATAAAGAATCTCACTCTTTTGTGAGCCAAAATAGTAAACACTACACATACGTTTATAACAATTATATTAGGATTAAGAGTATAAGCACTCATAATAATAATGAGTCATTAATTGTTTTACATAGTTAGTATAAAAATAATTTTATCAACACGGTCATGTTCAATACACACAAAGTATACTAGTACAAGAAGTTAGAACCATACCATTCCCCATAGTGAAGACAGACCTATTAAAATCTTGTGCTACAGCCCTGTTGATGGTGTATCGAATTGATGTTGTGAACGATACTAATGAAGCTGTAAACGATAAACTTATATAGAATAAGAGACACATGAATAATTCTATGAACAATAGCCCCACTGATGCTGTGAATGATAAACTTATATTCTATAAGAACCGATAATTTAATCATCCGTGTGTAAGTCGTACTATACATACCAGATCATCTACTATATCGAATAAGAGACACACATGCACAATTATTAAATAGAGAATGTAAGGCAAATATTGCTTATATAGTTTTCATTAAAATAGAATAACTAGTTCATCAATAAATACTAAATGTATTGTACAAAACATATCTTTTAATATAAACCTCTAACAAAAATAATAACCAAAATCATCTGAATAATATTACTTTTGTTGATCACCAATTATTGTCCCATGCCAACTTGCAATGTCAAAGATACTTTTGAAATCATAGATTCATTAAACAAAGAGAAAGAAAAAAAAACACTTATATTGGATTTGACCAAAATTATAAAATATGTTAATTTGTTTCTAATAGTTAGGGACTGAAAATGTAACATTTTAGCTAAAGAGGGTAAAATAATATTAAATTATAGTTTAGAGAGTCGAAGAGTAATTTTTTCACATATGTCAAAATTAATGTTGAACTGCCTAGGCTTAGTTTTGAAAGTTTTGAAAGTTGAAGGTTCAAATAAAAAAAATCAAAATTGAGGAAGTACATTGAAAACTTAGATAAAGTTGGAGAGACAATGATTTTTTACCCTAGTGTTATGTTAGTAAAAGTATATACTGGATCGGTTACATAACTTTAAAGTTTATTTAGTTATAAATAATGGTAAATATTAACCTATGCCCTTGTGGGATATGCTAAGCGTGTATGGACAAAGTTTTACATTGTGAAAAAGTGTGAAACGAAGTATGGACTAAACACATTGTACAACCCAATAATTGATGCTCCACCAATATCCTAAGGAGTAGTTGAAAATATAATTCGCAATTACCAGAACACATGCAGCTATTAAGCATGTTTATCAACTACCAAGCATGCATAGGAGAATTGTGAATCTCATGCCTTGAGCAAATTAATACTAGGGGCAGTTGAATATCTGTTGTCAATTTCACAAATAGTGAGTCATACACTATTTTAAGAAGCCTTGTTCATTTGCTAATTGTACCAGTCAACATTTGCATCGTGGGAGCAAATCTGAAGAGCCATAGTTAAAAATATTATCATTAATTAATTGCCACAATGCGTGTAATTAAGAATGGATATTTTGATTTATAGTGAAAAGCAAGTCTTACTCAACCATCTTATTCTGTATAAAATTTATGTATGAATTTTTTAATTGTATAATATTTATTTGTTTGTTCTAACAATGTGTGTGTGCGCGTGCGTGCGCATTTGTGTGTGTTTCTTTATTAAAATTTTAATGCTGTGTTTGGAATTCTAATTTACTAAGAGAAAAAACAAAGAAAAAGTAAAAGGTGGGCAAAAGAGAATAAACGCAAGATGATTTTAGTTCTATTTGCTCTCACCTTTTATTTTCATTTTTTTTTCCATCACTAAATTTTTGATTCAAATACAACATAGTTATTTAGTAAATATTTAGTAATAATGAGTATAGCGTCACTCTATTTGAAGGTTTTCAATTTTTTGTAACAAACTCCCTATGTTCTTAGATTAGTTAATAGGGAGTTTGTATAAATGAAGTGTAACTAATTTAACCAATCCATTTACTTTCGAAAAATAGTTCACTAGTCAAGTAATACTGAGTGCTCAGTAGATCTATAAAATAATGACATGTAACGTGTGAATACATTAACAACTTGAATTTATGGTGTAGTAAAAAAATTTCTGAGAAAAAATATCTTATGACAAAATCTAATATGATGTTTTCTTAAAAACCTTTCTATTATACTATAAATTTAAATTATTAAAGTATTTACACATCACATATCATTATTTAATAAAAATGACTACTAATACTACCTAACTAATTGACTAGTTCCCTTTGTCCAGAAAGTAATGTACCACCTCCCTCGTGGGATTTCCCATGTACATGGCGTATGTACTCCTTGTCGCACCAAAAGTGGAATAAGTACGGCCTGCGGATAATGAAAAAAATCTCATTTTTTTTCTTTTTATTTAATTTGTATTTATTTTTATCATCTTAGTTTTAACACTCCTGATCATTGTCTCTTTTGTCTCATTATGTCAATTGAAAAATAAAAAATGGTTGCATACTTTTTTCTAGTCTGTCCTCCGCAAATGCCTACGAAAATTGGAAGGAAAAACGCAAAAAAAAGAATTATATCAATTTCATGGTACCCATTTTCTCTAATTGTTTTTTTTTTCTTTTTTTCCCATTTAATGAATTTATAAACTCAACTTATTTTTTTATAACCTGTTGGGTCATTAGTAAAATAGGAGTCTCAAATATATTTTAAAGCATGTATGTCTTCATGAAGTCAATATTAGAGATGCAAAGTGATAACAATTGTGACTCCACTAGGTAAAAACAAACTTAATTTTTTTTAAGACTAATTTTTTCTTTATCTTTTTTGAGTTAAAGGCCATAACTTCACGTAACAAAAATAAGATATAAGAAAAATGGGGCATTGAATCGATAAGAAAATATAAGAGTTATAACAGGTGGCAAAAGAGCACATCAAGAAAAATGTATAAAAAAGTTTGTTTGGAATGAGAGCATAAATAAGGGAAAGGGATGATAATGAAGAGTGCTAAAATAAAGAGGGCAAAAATAAAAATTTTCCTAAATTTTTTTATCTCACGATCTAATTGTCTCATCTCCAGCTCCCAACTTCATATGGCAATACTAATTTTATAACAAGGGAACACTATATTTTTCTCTTCTCTCTATATGCATAAACTCATGCCACTTTGATGTCCCACTTTTAGTTACCAAGAATATTCAAAAGAAATTGAGTTATTTATTTGAGTGAAGAGTTTTTTTTCAAATCATATTAGGACTCAGTCCACTTCCTATATTTTTCCTCACCACTTGCATAAACTCGTCCACATACTGGGTGATACTCTTCTAGCACAAACACACACACACACACACACACACACACACACACACATATATATATATATGATCTTATAATCTGATTCGTGTGTCCAACTATTGGGTGGGTGGCGGTAGTACGAATGTCTATATTCATCCCATTTTTAATTTATTTTAATGTTGCTGCACACAGGGGTGCGCATGGGTCAGGTTGGGTCGAGTCTCAGAACTGACTCAATCTTAATCAGTTCCAGAATTTTAGATCCAAAATTATACCTATCATGTAATGGAACCAAACCGAATCAATTCAAGTCAGTTTGGTTGGTCTAGTTCGGTTCCATGCCTCGAGTTGGTTCAAGTCCAAATCAGATTGGGTAGGGTCGTTTCATTTTTATTGTATATTATTTAAATTATTTATTCAAAAAAATAAAATAATGAATTGGTCTTGCATCCTTAATTTAAAAAAATAATAAAAAAATGACATATAAACACAAATGAATAATAATTAAGTACAAATAACGATGATTTAATGGCATATATAAAACATATGTAGACTTTTATAAGATATAAAGGTTGAATCTCGGTTCAGTTTTTCGGTCGGTTTAAGTCTAAAAAATGTGGAACCGAGAACCGAACCAATCATTTGACAGACCTGACCCAAAAAGGCAGGGTTGGTTCGGTTATCGGGTTTTTCAATTCGTTGGTGCACCTCTTGCTACATATATATTGTCAAGTAACACGATACTTATCGCCTTTTGTAAGACGATAATTATCTCACCAATTCTATAAATTTGGTGTGCATCGGGTTTACTGTGAGTCGTCCTGAAGATAAATGAACCCCAAAAAACTTTGATTTTGATTACATTTTGCACAAATGAAGTCAGATCTGAATCCCATTAGATTTCGTAACTCTGCCAAGAATATGAAATTTTGTTTCTAATAGATTCCAGCAAAATAAAATGTGACTTAAAAACAGGAATTGATATAAAAATTATTCTCTTTAGAACGATTGCAAATATGTCATTTTATAGACACAAAGGTGTATATTCAGGCATGGCGTGACTCTTAAATTTTGACTTCCTAACTATCACTTGAACATTTAAACATGATCATCCCATCGCAGCTTTAACCACTCAACAATGTCTCATGGTTGGTATCCAAGTATCTAGTTTCAGATCTCGAAATCACATCTGTCCATCATTTACAGCTTTATAAATAATATATAAAAAAACCCTTTTTTAAAACACATAAAAAATATTTTATGTTCTCAAAGTATTTTAGACATTACAGGCATGCAATTGCGCATACTGAGGGTCATTAAGGGCCAGACACGGCTGAGTCGAGAAATTTTCAGAAGGCTGCGCAAGAGTGAAGAAAACTGGTTAAAAGAAAAACTAGTGTAATTTCTCAGGTTGCCCACCAAGCTCCAATGGCCTCCACAGTGTAATTTCTCAGAGATTTGTTTACTAGTGAACCAATTAAGAGGGAGGCTCGTCTTTGCTGCTCTCCTGCTGCAGCTAAAAGACGGGGTGTTCCATTGCCAGCACCCAAAAAATGCAAGAACACAATTGTCCTTTTGTAGATTTCAACTGCTTGACCTCTTGGATGAGACATTAATAGTCATTATCTCCTAAAGTAACAACTCCTTTGCCAGTGCATGGTGAGAGAGAGAGAGAGAGAGAGAGAGAGAGAGAGAGACCTCCAATCACTTTCAATTACTTTTTAACACTTTGGGAGTGCATCTCCTGAACCATAAGTGCATTTTTCACTTGAAAAGTCACAGGTGAGACATTGGGTAAAACTAAGGATGCTACTCATCTATATCAACATCTCAAGCGTTTAACAAGAGCAAACAAGGAAACAACATGTACTAGTGTTAAAACATACAAATGCATTCAACTTCTGAAAATTCTGCCAAATATTAGAATTAGTTTCAACACTTCTTGTCCATGGTAAATATAGCTGCGACATTATCGCATCAGCCAAAACAGGGTACACCACAGATAAATCTCAGGCCAACTTGATAACAGCATCCCTGTGGTGTACCAATCCAATGAAACTTGATAACAGCATCAACAAAGGTACAGGTGGCATCATCTGGTTAAAGTAACATAATCTCCCAGAAATCTAAAACTGATGAGTTATGACAGTTCACCAACCATTCTATTATTCTCAGTAGCTTAAATCCAAAATAGGCCAGACAGCATATATAAATGGTCTTGTAGTTAGATTAAATGTGCAACCACATTGTTAGGAAACTTGTTTTTGGCTCTCTCATCCATCATATTAGCAAATGCAATGACTTGGAATTCACAAAATGCAATCCAACAGGCCCGTACCTGCCATCTGTCCCTCTAGTTCCATAGTGTCACTCACACTCTCCATCCTCAATCTACGCAATGCACGCTTCTCCTTGAGTGTCTTCTCAAGATCTTCAATCTCCCTATCAAGTTTGATAATTGCAAGATTCGTAGAATCTAAGAGTGCAGTTTGCTTTGGGATATTGTCATCTTGTTTAGCAATGTTAGTAGGGTCTACAGAAACATTAGACTGGAGACCAAAGTGAGCACGCAGCACTCTCCTCAAATGATCAAAGGCAAACTGAATTTCAAAGCCTGCATACTGGCACAGCATGAAGGAGTGAAACCAGGACAAGAGAAGATTTGCAGTGATCTCCACGACCTTGGTGCTACACATGCTGTGTATGGCATCGCTTATTATCATAACGTATAATGTCTTTGCCTTTGGACTCAGCCTGGACCTACGACTGAAGTCCCCATATTTGGCAAACAAGGCTTCTAGGATGGGCGCCCAATTCTCAATGATCATGTAGCTATCGACCTTGATAATGTTTGATGTGGAATCCCAATTTTCCCAAGGCATTGCGACTTGATTTTCAGAAACAAGCGTTTTCATGATCAGTGTGGAGTCCTCATCTAATTGTAAGGAGACTTTTGGATTGTCGTCACTATCTCCTTGATTATCCCTTCTATAGGCTTTGAAAAGGCCTTGCACTTCTTTCTTCTCATCCTCCTTAAAGGAATCTAAAAATTCTTTCAATGTCAGTGCAGATGGTTCCTGAAAAGTATTGAAACACAAAATCAAGCTGACAACTTTTTGAAAGAATTAAGCTCTGGGAGAAGCTTAAGTTCAAAAACAAGAAAAGAAAAATGGGGACATGAAAAGAAAGAACTTCAAGAATGCATAATGGCATTAACTCTAAAAAAATAGAACTATCCACACAGGCACTTTCACCAGAAGGCTTAGTTAGAAGCAGTGTAAACGTAAAACTCCATGACATTTCTGGACCTCAATGCATGAGAACATTTTAAAAACGGAAACTCTGCAGAGTAAGTCTGTCCCTCTTCTATCAACACCCGTCAAAAAAATGCCCATGGACTATCCAAGAGCATTTACAATAGAACGGGAATCTCTTCCAGAATAAGTTTAGGTAATCCAATTTCGTAAAGCAAATACAGCTTCTGTTATATTTGCATAATAGCTTCATAAGGATTTTAAATGCTAAGATAACAATAAATTGGGGGACACACGTGTTGGACACTCCATGAAACATGTCGGACACTTGTCAAAACATGTCTAATAATTTTTAAAATTTTCCAAAACTGGATACATTTCAGACACTTAGGGGAAACACATGTCCATCCACTAATAAAATAAAAATAATTGGATGTATACCTCTTAAATCCCTCCTCCTCATGACTTTAATTTTAAAAATTGTAAAATCCAATACTTCCAATTCATTTATACTAAATAAATATCAGGCCTTTTTATTCACTTTTCTTTTCCAATATGCAAAATGTGCAAAATGTTTTCCTATTATTTTGATATAATAAAATAAAAATGCCTTAGTAGTGTAAAAAAAAAAAAAATAGTCATTATTTTTGTATATATAAAAAAAATATGACTTTATTTGTTGTCATGTCCGTACCGTGTCATATCCTGATTTTGTTAAGGTTTTCTATTGGCGTGTCCCTATTGTGTCATGTCTATGTCATCTTCATTTATGGCCTAAAATTCCTAAAGTAAGCAAGTAGAAAATTCCAGAACCTACTCTGGAGCTTTCACCTTTCCATCATGGTAAGATAAGTCCTTTTAATTCCATAACATTCAAGCTAAAATAGAAAATTGGTTGAAAACCTCCCCTGCACATTTTAATGCCATTTCTTATGCCCATTCTACAAAAGAGTTGACACCCTTGAAATCTAGATCATCATTCACGGAACCCAACACCAAAACCTCTTCAATAGAATAAGTTTTCATTAAAGCATGAGTTAATATTTCATCTGGTAGACCATAGCAACAATAAACATTGTCCATGGTACCTTCCTAGAAATCAAATTCCTGGTCATAGGAAAAAATCTGTGCTTCTCTCCACATAAAAATTCTAGCTTTATTTAAACTTTCAACTGTATATTTCCTTCCACCATACTTTCAAAGTCTGATGCAGAACCTAAAGTCAATTTTTGCTAACTATTAATTTCCAATAAATCCAATCAACATATTAACCCCTCTGTATAGAGTACTATAGTGCCATATGAGCATCTCATCTGACATCAAAGCACTAATAGAGAGTCAGCAAATTCAAGATGTGGTATGCTCCAGGAAAATAGAATAATAAATCGAATTGAGGTTCCAACTAACTGATTGATGATCAAAAAAATTAACAAATCCGAATTTAAATCTTGTGGAGAGATCATAAAAACTAGCAAATCAAAATATAAGCCTTGGGAAGAAATCACTTAAAAAAATTTCAGCATTGTTAAGCATTTTTCATAATAGACTTTAATCTTCAGCCCATTTCTAACCTACCATTTCAAACCTTTCAACAGCACAAAAATTGTAAAAATATTTAGCCTTCATCACCGGTCGAAAAGTGATTGTATACTTTGCAAGTGAAACCAAGTTAAATGCTTGTAGAGTCCTAAAACCCAGACCTCCTCTTCATTAGGCTTGCACAATATGTCCCAAGCTAACCATTGTATCTGTCCCTCTTCACAGATTTGATCCCACCAAAATCTCACCAGCAGAGCATTGAGGTCATCACAAAGAATAATAGGAAATTGAGAAACTGATTGGATATGTATGAATTGTTTGAGCCATTGATAACTTCCAGCTTTTGATGGCAACTTTTTTCTTCGATCATCGGAAGCTTTTCCAAACCTGCTTTTTTTAATTATTAAAAAACCCTTCTAATATGTTTTTAACTCACCACATCGCAAAGGTATTTTTCATCACACTAAACAACAGGCACCACGGATATGTTTTTATTTCCTCCTTTATCCTCCGTAGTTGTATTTAGGCCTAATAGTACAGTAAATTTACTGAAGGTACATAAAGAATGTGAATTTATTGATCTTTTTCTTTAAAGGCCCTTCATGCTTTCTCCATTTAAACATTGTTTTAGAAAGAAGCTTTAGTATATTCTCTGAACACTGACCCTCTTATAAAGAAGCTTTAGTAAATAAAAAACTACTTACACCATCTGGAAAAAAGGTAGATAGGAGATAGAAGCAATGTATGATCTGATGGGTATGTAAATCAATTGACAATAGATGGGTACAGAGGACATGGGTTGAGAATTTGAGAATAGATAGAAATCGGAAGTCATGTCTCCAATATAAAACCCAACCCCAGGCCATCGTACCATCAAAGGCGAATAGCCTAAGGCAAATGAGGCTATACAACTGTTCTGGAAGTTTCACCAAAACTCTAGCACTTGTATTGCCTTCTCAAGTGATTAAGACAGGTCCATATACCTTGTTGAAAAATCTCTCCAACCAATGTGGGATAGTATAACACTAGTGTAGGCCCTAGGGAAAACTAGTGTCTAGAGTCACCTCAAATCAATGACAAATATAGCAAGATGTTTATGCTCTCTTGCTGAAAATATTCACATTTCATTGTAAGTGCAAATTCCCTGAGAAGCTCTATTCTGTTCTTTCTTTGAGTAATCTAGCGGAATTCTCAAAACAACTTCGCATGTCCTAGATATTCTCATATATAGAAAACCTATTTATGCCAGAGTCAAAAAAACTTAGGACTACAGACCCAATAAATGATCAGGCCTCTTAATTTCACCTTCTCACAAGGAGTGCATAGACAATGTAAAGTACCAAAGGAGAATATATTTTATAGTTAAGACATGAACTTCATTGGTAGAATGTCCTCAAGCCATACCTAGTACAAACCAACAGTTGTTGTAGACACGTGGAAAGCCAATTAGGGTGATAACATAATAGCCTTAGCATCGTAGATGACATTGTAAATACTCATGTAAAGGAAGGCAACATTTGGGACCATATACTTCTGTGAGAACTGTCTTGAAGAATCAACAATGGCTGCCAGGAAGAAGAAGAAGACAGAGAGTATCTGTGGCAAACAAAGAGCCGTAAACAGTTGGAAGAATAGGGATTTTCCTTATTAGTTTCTAGATTTTAATCAAAGATATCACTTTTGACAATGATTTGTGAGAGCTTAGAGAATCATATTTGTTATTCTCATCGCAATTTGGCCAAAAAAGTAGGAGGCAAGCTTAGAGAATATGTTTGAGCTAGCCAAATGCACGTGACTTGAATTAGTGTTTGCTCATCCCACTAGCTACATATGGAAAAGTTACCAAATTTGAAAAAATCAAGTTTGAGTTGAAGCAGCGTAGCTTCTGCTTATACACAATATCTCAATTTGAAATTTTTATTTTCTATTTTTCCCTTACCCAAGTTATGATATTCTAAATCATTCGCTGTTACTCTGTCAGACCACCATTGTTCCACCACATTTGGAAAGATAATTAAATGCTGAAGAATCGTGTTTGGCTTAAAACTTCCCTAGGTCCAGGAACAAATTATCTACCGCATACTGTTTTTATTTTTTCATTAATCCTTACCAAAAAAATCATATTCTACTATGTCCTCCTCTCTTCCACACCAAAAACCTTCAGTAAGTGAGGAGGGTCAAAGTTAAACCAAAGACAAAATATTATGATGATTCAGACCAATTGGTCATGTTTCTACTAGTTAAAAAGTTAAGGGTTTTTTTTCTTTTTATGTAAGATACTTAATCTTCAAGGGATGAGTATTGTTATGTATTGCATTGTAAGAAGAAAATAAATTCTTAACATTTATATGGCTTTTGGGAATTCTAAACCTTTAGACAAAAATATAAAAGAAAAAATTAAAGCTATAGATAGAACAATTTAAGGTCCATATCAAAAGAAGCAATTTTTACCTCAACATTATCTGCAGTAGCATTGTTCTCTTGCTTTGACTGTGCTTCCTCTAGTACATGTATGATCTAATGATCAACCAAAAAATTATGTTAGAACAACCGCTCACTGTATACAAGACCATATTAAGAGAACCTACTAAGATAAATAAGGATGGACAGACAATGAAAAAAAGTGATTCAATTATTAAAACGGAGTTACTTTTCTACAAATTCCATATTTGATTCTTTTTAGAGGTTATAGTCTCAGTTCATTGAATAAACACTAGGAAGTACCAAAAACATTTATTTTCTTTAATCCAAAAAGTACCTATGCAAATACCAATCTATCCTTATAGGTCCGAAAACTTCAAGGTAAAAAATATAATTCACTTTGTAAAGCATAAAGTGTCATCTGAAGTTGAAGTATTTTGTGCTTTCGGAATAACTTTATCATTAGTTCTCATAAATATTTTGTTAGTTTGGGTTTTAGAAAAAATAGGATCTGCCTCTTAAAACTCATAAAAGTCACGAAACCTTATGAATGTAGAACTCAATCACTAGTATCTTATATAAGCACAGTTACCTAATGACCAGTTAAATACATATATCAAAAGTAGAGTTTGTCCTAGACTTTTGTCTCTCTGTTAGGGGAGCGTTTGCGTGGATCTCTCTATTCTCTTGCATTTTTAAATGCCACATCAAAAGGTTATCAAAGTTGGTCCACACTATTTTATTAATTTTTAAGCATGGTAGTTTTTAATTTACAAATTAGTGTAAACTACATAGATACACATAGGCATATATGTATATATATTTGATTTGCATAAAATACTCTACCAAAATAAAAATATTTAACATGAAAAACAGTTTATATATTTGTCCTGTCAATGGATAGAAAATATAATACTTTAATCACCCCCAACTAAGGGGTGACCTAAGCTTTTGACCTTAACAACCGAGATACCTAAACCATTAACTAGATTTAATTGGATCAAATGGGTATTGGCAACAAACTCTATCTTTCCAACACGTAAAATTTAAGAATTCAAATCATTTTTGAAATTCAATTACTTATTCCCCAAGCCATCCAACACTATCAATCTTTCCTTTCCATTTCTTCATTGCGTTGGTTAACTTTCAAATTTTTTTTTCACGTAATCTTTTTCTTTTAGAATTTCATAAACTTGTGCCCCCCATTTTCCAACCTTTAACATGAATGTAACCAAATTAAGTTCAATCAACTAAATCAAATATCACACAAATCATAAACACCATAGATGGAAATATTAATCTACTTTGAAACTTTATAGTGAAATATATCTATATTAAATTTTTTAAAAGAACACAATTTCAGTGAAGTTTTCAAATATTCTTAACTAAATGATAATCTCACTTAACTATAAAATATTCTCTTAGAAAATAAAACTTTTAGTTCTAAAAGTTTGAATTAGACTTATGAGGCTTAAGAACCCAACGGCAAGCTCAGATAATGTACAAAATGAATTCCACATTGAATCCTAATAGTGACGCAAGTCTAAGAGCAATAATAAAAAACAATTCCCCCCAAAAAATTAAATAAAATCTTAGGACAAGTAAAAGAATTTAAACAATTCTATCCTTTCAGTGAATTATAATATCTTTTACCTTTATATAACAGAGACTAAGTATACACATTTGAGGGAGATGTTCTCGAATTTGTTTGAGTTGGCTTCTGATAAGTAGAGGTGAGGGATTGCGATTCTATAGCCTATGGAAAGATCGTCCGCACATTTTAGGAGAAATCCCCAAGATAGGAAGATTGAGATGATGGAAGCCTTTTTCGGATGTTACATGATATCCCAGTAAATGGGGAGGGAGAGCACGTGGTAGTATGGAAAGATATGAAGGGAGGTTCTTTCTCAAAACGTTCCTTCGACCGTTCTCTTTGCAGGAGGGGAGAGATCTCCTTCTCTTGGAAGGGGATCTGGAAGACTAGTGCTCTTTGAAGGTCGCTTTTTTTTTTTTTTTTTTGTATGGACGGCAACCAGTGAGGCCATTCATACTACTGAGAATCTTAGGAGGAGAAGACAACTTATTTTGGAATGTGCTATATGTTGACTCCAAACCATGATAAAGATTGTGATTTGAAGCTTGGTAAATGGCTTAGCACGAATAACCTTGGTTGGCTTATTAATTTGTTAACATTACAAAAAGATTATCTTCATAATCTTATTTTTGAAGAGACTACAGGTATTTAAAGTGATCAACTACCATTGGAGAGATGGACACAAGACTTGAAAGCACTCCAGGATGATTTGAAGATCATTTGGACTGAAGATCTTGGTTGATTGCAGAACTCTATGAGAATTTATTTGGATTAATCTCATTTGAAGAGATTAAAGGTGCTCTTAATGATCAACATACTTTGTATTAGTCAAGTCATCTAAGAACCTTCCAACTCTTCAACAATCATTTATTTGAGGCTTCCAAAGCTTGATTTCATTAAGGTTCTTAGATGATTTGATCAAGAATTGGCAAACGATTAAAGTTTATGGTCTAAAGTGTCAACACTAAGCTTTAGGGGTCAACCTCTTTGGGTAGAATGCAAGACTCAACCACCATACAATAGAAGGGTTGACACTCTTTTGAAGGGTCAACACCTTGAGGCAGTAACTTTGTATAAGAATTTGAAGGCAGGAGTGTCCGCTTGGTCCAGTATACAAAGTCTTGAAAGTTCACTTCAAACCTGTCGACACTCAGTTTCAATGGTTGACACCTTTGGACAATGCCTTGACAAAGTTTGGTGAAAGCCACAAGTGTCGACACCCAATTTTCAAGGGTCGACACCTTTGGACAGAATGCTTAAAGAACACTTACAAAATAGCTGCAAGTGTCGACATCCAGAGTCAAGGTTGACACCTAGAGTCTAAAAGTCGGATTTTTTAACGTTTGAGCAGCCAAATTTGCATTAATGCACTCTCAACTACCATCAATGGTTGGGATTGATCAAGGGATTTAAATACAAGATCCCCAATGCATTTATATACAAGAGAACAACCTCAAAAGTGTTGTGCATCAAGATTAAAGCTTCACTGAATATTCTACACATTCTCTTTGCTCTGTACCCGCCGTTTGGGGGGGGGGGGGGGGGGGGGGGGGGGGGGGGGGTTGAATTGGTACTTCTTCATTGACTCTTTGAGAGAGTTACGCGCTGTATTAAACCTATTCATTCTACTTGGGAGGGTTTGTAAACCTATAAGTTTGTGTGTTCTTGTTAAAAACAACTGAGAGTTTGAATGTTCTTGGGAGAAAAACACTTGGCTTGAGACTTGTAAATGGTTAGCTGGGCACTTGGGCAATTAGCATAAGCTGTGTAAATGAACTTTTACATAGTGGAGGAAGCGTTCAAGAGGATCTTGGAAGGGAGGACGTAGGCCACACGCCATATTCGAACCTCCACAAATTGTTATGTCTCTTTTATGCTCTGTGTTTCATTCTTGGCATCATGTCACATTGCTTGCATTGCTCATTCTTTTCTTAGTTATTGTTTGAAACCCCAAAAATATATACGTATTTAATTATTTTCCTTTTCAATAATTATTTTCCTTGCATTTAAAGTGTTTCTAATGCAAGACTTGTTTGGGTATTTTGATATAATCCCAATTATTAGAGTGCATCTTAGCAATTGTAAAACTGCATGGCAAATTTTGGAATTTGATCAATAAAATATTAGGGTTTTGGCTGTTAGTATATATGTACATACGTATAGAGAGTGAGGCGTTGAGTTCTTTGATTTATTGTCTAGTTTGTTTGTGGGAGAGCAGCTGCAACATAGAGGAGACCCCAGAGAGAGAAGGGTCAATGGCCTCGAGAGGAAACCATGGTGGTGTGCAAGTGTGTCTCCGACGAGATTTCCGACAAGCTCTCCAGCGACGAACTAGGTAGGGTGATGGAGTGCTCAATACTTATTTTCTTTGCCTTTGCAATGTGTACAAGTGTAAACATAATTGTCTTTACAGCTAGTATATTTTTATATGTTATTGTGTGAGAGATAACTCGACATTTCCCCTGCTTTATAATAACTTTGATGGCCACATACATTTTGGTTTGTATGATCGTATAGCTTTCGCCATCGGGTGTCGGGTAATAAATCCTCATGGTTGGGTTGAGATTAATTCCTGGTTCGTAGTCTGTACATTGGTGTACTGTGTTAGAAGCATATGCTTATGGGCATGGGTTTGTGTGGGTCATGTTGTGGCTACGGAACTAAGGAAGTGAGTTGTGTGTTGGGTCTTGTAAAATAACTGTGTAGAGTTTGGGTCAGCCCAGCCTGCTGGTTAGTGTTTGGCTGCCCAACAATCTTGTTCATGGTGATTATATATATATATATGTATGTGTGTGCACGTGAAATGGAATAGTATTGGTTGGATTGTGTTTTAGTTGCATGAGTGTGAGAGCACTAGAAAACCCAGTAGGGTCACCTTCAGTGATGGAGGCAGTTCGACCTTAGAGGGGTGTCTGTGTGTGCCTCTTGGAGGCTACCATAGCAGCTATGGCTGCTCTACATAGTCAATATTTCTTTTTAATCGGGTCTGGTTTTTGTTTTTTATCTTCTTACTAGGGTGAAGGACAAAGTATGGAGTCACATGGCTGAATCAGCCATGATGTAGATACATAAATACATAGGTGTGGGTTTGCTTTTATCGGTGTAAAATAGCATTTGAATGGGAAGAGGTGAAGGGTGCTCGGCAATGGGGTTTGGGCTGTTTGGCCATGATATGCAGATGTGTGTTAGTATAGGTTTGAGTTTGTGGGTGTAACATGAATAGAGTGTGAGAGAGAGAAAAGAATAAAAAAAGAATTTATATATGTATAGATGAAAAAGAGAGAGATTCAGAAATTTTAGAGAGAGAAATCTAGAATTTATAGATATAGAAACCCACTGATGCATTGAGGGAAGAAGTTGACCTGCAGAAAAATCTAGTATGGGGAAGCCCACAGTAGCTATAGTCTTGCCTAGTCAGACCTTTCTGGATAGGTTTTGAACTGGTCGAAATGCCATACCCTAGGTTTTTCAATGTGCTGAATCCATTTTTGATATTAATTTGATCAAATTCTGATTACAGGTGTTAATCTTAATCAAACTACAGAAGAAAAGCGAAAGAAAACATATGCCTGTTGTGTATTCAATTAATGATAGAAGAAAACAACCAACGTCATATAAAAATAAGACAAAATCCTAAAAAGTGTAAAAGGACTATTCTACCCTTAATGAACCCAAGAAAATAATACAAGAGAAATAAGAAAATAATATATCTCAACATTCCCCAGCAAACTCATGATGCAAATAGCGAGAGTTTGTCAAGAAGGAAGTGAAAACGTCGAATGGTATAAGAATTGGGGAAGAAATCAACCAACTGCATAGTGAAGGAAACAAATGACAAAGAGATAGTCCCATACTAAAGGTGGTGACAAACAAAATGACAATCAATTTCAATGTATTTGGTGCCCTCATGAAAATAGAATTATGGGCAATCTGAATAGCACTCCTATTATCGCAATACATAGAAGTAGGAGTAGAAAATGAAATTCCTAAATCAGGAAGCAACCATCGCAACCAAACGATTTCAACGGTAGTAGTACCCATAGCACGATACTCAGCCTCAACAGAAGAATGAGCAACTACAGCTTTTTACTCTTCCAAGAAATAAGAGAATCACTTAGAAAAACACAGAAACCAGTGGTGGATTTAGGATCCATGGCATCACCTACCCAATCAGAATCAAAAAAAAGCTCGAAGTTCCAAGGTAAAAGTGGAAGAGAACAACAAACTTTAATGCAAAGTACCTGAAGATAGCGCAAAATACAAAGAATAGTAGCCCAGTGGACTATTGTTGGAGAAGAGACAAATTGACTCACAATATGAACCGCATAGGCAATATCTGGACATGTAATAGTAAAATAAACCAGACTACCAACAAGAACTTGATACAACCTAGCTCTGATACCATGTCAAGTCACCGCTTAACTTAAAAACTTAAGCTATTAAGTAAGGGCTCAAACAATGCATATTAAGCTCTCCAACACCTTCCCTTATGTGCAACCTCGCCTTGCATGTGGAGATGCAACATACAGAAATCAAGAGAAGCATAATGCAATCGGGGAACAAATATGCAGACAGAGAGACTTGAACCTAAGATCTCTTCCCAACCATAACTTCGATACTATGTTAATCTTGATCAAACAATAGAAGAAAAGAGAAAGAAAACATACAACTGTTGTGTATTCAATTAATGATAGAAGAATACAACCAACGTAATATAACAACAGGACAAAACCCTAAAAAGAGAAAAAAGACTATGCTACCCGTAATGAACCCAGAAAAATAATACAAGACAAATAAGAAAAAAATATATATACAACATAGAAAAGGAGGCCACTATCGCTGTGGTTGCGACACGTGGCTCATCGTGGTTATTTTTATATTTTGTAATTTTTATATTTTTTGTGGTTGATTGTATTTATTTTGGTTCATGTATTTATCCATGTTGGTTATTTGTTTCATTGTATTTATCTTGGCACCTGTTTTTTAGGTTCATGTACTTATATAGATTAGTATATGAATATAGATTAGTACATGAACATGAAGTTCATTGTATTTGTATTGATTCATGTATTTTAGGTTCATGAACATACATAGATGACTATATTTATGTAAGTATATATATTTACAACATAAATGTACATAGATTACTATATGAATATAAATAGATTACTACATTTTTAGGTTCATGTACATATATAGATTATTACATGAATATGGGGTTCAATGTATTTGTTGGTTTATCTATATTAAGTTTTATGAACATGGCTTCTTGCAAATGTCAATAGCAAAGTTGCTTATATCTACTTTTTCTTATTTTCCTGATTTAAAAGTTAAATAAGGTTTCCCTCCATTATCAGTATCCATATCCATATCCATATCTATTACCTTTCTAATGGGCATCTATTTAAGCTCTTATGATTGGAAGTAAAGATAATGATAGAAATTCATGGTGTCAATGCCTTGAAAACTCAATGACGTAAATTTTAGGTATTTCTCTCCAGTAATATGGAACAAAAAATATTTCAAAAAAGTGGAAAGAAAATCCGCTTAGGCATTTCCAAGGGAATAATAATGAGTTTTTAGCCCTGCTTGTCCATTTCAAAGAATGTCTTTGTGGCATGAGTAAATTAGTATTTGGGATGTTGTTTGAAATATCGAAATTTATTAATTGTGATGATCCATCACATGACAGCCAAGAATTCTTTACATGGCTCTTGAGGCATTCATACTGGTGAATCAGAGGTGGATGGAACCGACAGTGTATTTTATTCACATCATATGGCTAATATATCATCGTATAGTCACCAATCTACATATTACATATGTAACCAATACCCTTCTAAGTAATGAGGCTAATATACCACATTGAAGTCACCAATCTATGTACTACACATGTAACCATTACTCTTTTAAGTTTCTCCAAGACTTCACTAGAGATCATAGCCTATTGAGTCATTTTGGCAAGCAATCCAAAAAATAATAAATAAATCCTGTGCATCACACAGGCCCCAAAACTAGTATATCTTAACAACAGGATGGTGAGCTAGAATGGTAGCAAATAAATGCTCAAAATAGCAATCTAGTTGGTTCGACAATCAAAAGTGATCGAATTGCTATGATATTTTAATGTGCTGATCTTAATGATAAAATTTAATGATCCGACAATTTGGAGCTGATAGAATGATATTCCAGAATTTATTAGCGTAAAATGATAGTGTTTGAAATTTTTAGGTACTTGCAATGTACTCAAAATCTATATAGTAATCAACTGCTACCTATTATTTCACTGATTGTAAAGGTTGATTATATTATCTCATTCTACATGATTTACATAACATGATTATGTTGTTTATGATTAAAATGTCATGTAATGCATAATACAACCAATTATGAGATATTATGAATTGAATGTCATCGTTATCTTTATGATGCACTAAGCTGTTGAATTATTATTATTCTGAATATAATGATCATTGAAACATGCATTACTCATGATGGGATAATGGGAGTGTGCCTTTTAGATGTTAAAAGGGAATTATGCGATACTATGACACCTGAAAAGGATGGACTATAATGAAAAAGATTTTAGAATATTAGAAATTATGAAATAATAAAAAGCATGGGGATATAAGCAACAACATGTTATTCCTCCCTCGGGTGAAAAACCCAAAATTATCTTGGCCAAGGGTTAACACGTCCGTAGAGGCGTGTGGGTTCATGCGTATTGTGGTTGAAAATTCTGAGAACCTGTCAGTGGATGTGATCGTGGATGAAAGCACCAAAAGCCTTTATTTCTCTTGAATTAATATATGACGTTGAGTAAAGAAATGTGGAAATTATATAAGACGAATCGGATAATGAGATTATATGGCATTGAACAGAATAAATGGTTAGAAGCTCAATTCAAGGGGGAAAAAATATTATTTTAAGGTAAAAGTGAGAATAATATATACATTGCATTCATGTTGCATTGCTGGTATATTTGTTTACATGCCTATATTATGCTTTGTATGCTACATGTTGTATATTAGATGTTCAGGACAACTGGACGTAAATTCACACCCTACCAAACTTTGTAGGTTAGGTTTGAATACGAAAACAGATGATTTGGACTTGTTGGCAATAACTAGATTTTTGCTATTGTTATTTCACGAGCATTGTGAGAAATTTTTTTGGATCACGTACTAGAGATGTTCATAGGGTTTTAGGATTCAGATGTATTAGTATTTTTGAGAGACATTTACGTTTTGTTGTAACTTGTACCAAGGGACAAATTTGAAATTGGACTTTGTTATTATTTTGCGATATCGTTGAAAACTAGGATTATTTTTATCAAAATTAGTTATTTTTATTATAAATCACACTCGAATTTTGAGGTGTGACATATTGTTCCATTGCTTTTGTGTTTATTAATTGCATTAGTAGCTATTAATTTTTGAAAAATCCAATTCATCCCCCTCTTGGGTTGCATATTCGGTCTAGCACTATATGTGTAAGAGAAGCAGTGAGTCAGTTAAGTACTTGCTTATTCATTGTTTGATGGCAATGAAGATGTGGACCATTATTTTCTTTATTGTTCGGATTCACTCGGTCAAGTCTTCGATAGTTCATAATCATTTCGCTTGGTGTGGGGGCAGTAGTCACCCAAAGCATAGGGATTGAGTTGTGCAGGATGCCATGCCATTATGGATTATGTGGTGTTTATGCCGGGAGAGGAATCAAAAAGCCTTTGAGAGAGTAGAGAACACTATCCATTGTTTAAAGGGAATCTTTCTCATTTCTCTATTTTTCTCATTAAAGGAGAAAGGTAATTTTTGTCTTTCCTCCTCCGTTGATTTTTCTAGCAATATGTACATGTATGTAGATATACAGGTTGTCCTTCATATACAGGGTTTTACCCCATTTATGAGTCTTCTAGTCAATTCAGTCTCATTATTTACTAATAAAAAAATGAATATGAGAAAAAAACTCTCAAAACATCTTAATATAACACATAATCAATAAGAAATACTAATCCACAAAAATAAATACGTAAATATAGACAAGAACATGAAGGAGAAGGTAAGGAGAATGAAAAGAAGAAACAAGGAAACTTCTATTTTCATAATATTGTTACAGACAGAACACTTTAATAATGTCCAAACCAAAAGAAGCAACTTTTACCTCAACTTCATTTGCAATGTCATGGCTCCCTTGCTTTGACCACTCTTCCTCTAGAATATGTATGATCTAATGATCAATCAAAAGTTAAGTTAGCACAACTAATCACTGTATAAGAGACTATAGTATGCAACCAAGATATATGTAAGACTACACTATATACTATTATCTAGATGATGCATCATTTGAATAATTTGTATCATTAGCAATCAATGTTAATTAATTTAAGGAGTGCTTCTTTTCTACCCATTGAGTAAAAAAGTTTCATTTGCACGATGTTAATGGATATTTATTCAATTTTTTAGGGGCATATGCATACACTTGCTTTAGGTAATACAATGTAATTACTAGATTTTGTTGTAATACATTTATTCTACCATCCGGTAATGTATAAATGAAGAGAAAAATATCTTCCAATGCACAAAAGAAAAAAAAATGAAGAGAAAAGGGCAAACTATTAAATGTAAATCCAAGGTAATGTCTAGGTTGTGCATGACGGAATTGTTATTGCTAACAGTAGTGGTCATGGGTTTTAAGTATAGGATTCCATTTAATTTGCTTTTTTTGGTAAGTAAGATAATAAAGCTCAAGAAACAACCCCGAGAGGCAAAAAAAGCCATGCCCCAAGGGCCTATCACACACACCAAAACGACAGCAATTCTATGAAATTCCCTTACACACACCTAAAAGACAACATTTCCATTTAATTTGTTTCATTTCCATTTAATTTGTTTGGCTTGACTGGCTACAACAATTCAATTTTCTACGGTATACTTTGACAAGTAATAAAGGAATGAGCAAGACCCTAACTTGACAATAAACCATATAAATTCAGTCTCTAATGCTAAAACCAAAAAAAAAATATCAAAAATGCAAATTGCCAATATAAATTCTAAAACCCAAATCCATATATTGAGAACCCTATGGGTATTACTTCTATAAATATATGGATAACATGACCCACAATCATAAAAATAAATCAAGAATACAACTACCGCACAAAACTTATAGCTTTCTTCAAATAAAACGAGCTTTCTAATGAAAAGTGTATAATCGGTATGTTATTATCATCAATAATAATGGAGCAAGGAAAACAGCATAGCAGTTAAGTGTGTCAACATATGGGTAGAGAGCTTTATGTATGGTTTAATTAAGGTTTAGATTCACTAAGGATCATTCACAAATGCATGCGCGACGTAATCCCAAGTGCGCATCTACCCCCAAAGAGTATTTTTATAAATTAAAAATTCAAAAGCAACTCTTTAAATCAAATAAACTTTTTGCCTTGCATTATGATGATGTGGCAATTGAAAAACTTTGACTTGTCCATCATGAAAAAAAAAATTTTAATCAAAAGAAACATTTTATTTCAATATAAAAAGTTCCCATTGATTTTGAAATTCCTGTTGATTTATGGTTTTTTTCCTTGACAGTTAACTCACCCATCCTAAATGACATTTGTAAACTGTACCCCCTTTTAATGTGGAAATAATGTGGAAAAGCCATGATTTGATGAAGTCAACTTCCTATTGAAGGGAAGAATGAAACTAAAGCATGTTTGGAACTTGGGGGAGGGAAGGGAAGGGAAGGGAAAGGGAGAGAAAGAGAAAATGAAGGAAAACTATTTTCCCTTCCTTGTTTGGTTTTGTGAAGAAAATGAGAAACGTGGAAGGAAAAAAGAGAGAGAAAGAGATAGAGTGATTTAAAACTTTCCCTCCTTTTTTCCTTCCCTTTCCCTCCTTCTCTCTTCCCTTTCCCTCCTAGGTAGAATCAAACAGGGAAAAGACAGCAAATAGTGAATTTCCCTTCCCTTCCCCAAGTTCCAAACAGGCAGTAACAAAACCTGAACCCATCCAAAATCCTTTGATCATGCATTCGATTGTTAATGAGTGTTTGGCTTCTTATTATGGATTTGAGTCATTTAGACACAAACATCAAGAGAATTCAGTTACTTAAAATAGTAAAATTCTACATTTTGTTCAAAATGATAAAAACTCCACTTACGTTGTCCTCTTTGAGATGTGGCGGCTACAGAGAATAGACTAGACATGAGTCTCATTCTTCACAATTTAATGCAATTTTTCCATTAGTATGGCCAACAGCGATAATAATACTTTTTTCCTTTCTTCTCTTTTGTTTTTTTGCTTTTTGAGTCAAATGGCTAGGCTACACAACAAGCACTCTACCAGTGAGCCCTCCCCAACCTGGATTAATGATTTAGTTCAAACACCTGGTATATTTGTCTATGAAGATACATTCTTCCACTGTTGTTCAGGTTCAGAGGACATATGGATTTCGTTTGGGTGGGGGAAGGAGGTGTTGACTTTTAGAATGAGATGTCAAGTTTATGAAAATCAATAAAAATTTAGGCTTGTGAAAATAATTCTTTCTGACAGAAGATTGCAAAATTCATAGTCCCAAATAATGAATCCACATCTCCTCTCTCATTTGGGTGGTTGAGGGAGCTATAAATATAATTCAGAGAAGCTGCTATGGATACAATCATAACGGATGTAGATTTGGCAATCATATTTTTAAGGATATAAACACAAGTTTTTTTTTTATATATAGTATATGATACAATTCTTTTATTCTCTTAGTCCACTTGTTCTTTTATCTTGTGCAGCACAACTTTGCTTCCAAAGACCTAAATTATATCTTATCTCCCAACATGGAAGACTGCGAATTAAAGACTAACTGATTCCAAGTGGATTTTGAAATGTTGGATATAATGACACATGACTTCAATTCCAAGAGCTAAAAATTTAAGTATGATTAAGGTATCTATAATTTCAATCACAGAAAATCTGTAGGACCTTAGTCTAGAAGAAACCATTCATGAGGCTTCAGCACAGTAAATAATTGGTATCATCATCTATGTGATGTGTGGAGTAAAGAAAGGTGAAACGTAAACTGAAAATCAGAAAATGATTCTATGTGGCTCTTTTTTGATCAGTTTTGATATGTGAAGCTGAATGTAGATGTACCTCAGATACCACACAATGTGGATGAGCAACATAGTGGCATTCTTCACAGTAATAACTTCGATGAGCTAGTTCTCTTCTTTCTTCACAAGCATCACAGTAGAACTCTGCGTCTTCATCTTCATCCGAATGGTCTTTGATTGGAGAATCAGTGAGGGTGAGGGGATGGAGATGTCTAGATTTGATGGTAGGCGGTAACATTGAAATACAATAGACATGGAGATTGAAGTTGCACCACACACAACGGAATAAAGGAGTAAGGCAAAATTGACGACAAGTATCGCATCGTAATTGATAATTTCCCTTGTTGAACAAAGCAAGAGGGTGGTGGTGAATTTTAGACATTATGATGGTTGGCTTTGACAAAAAAGCACATTTAACACCCATGTACCATTCACACTGCGAACATTTGAAGAAAAGACCATCAACATACTGTAAACATGCTCCACATTGCCGGTAGCGACATCGAGGATCGTAGAGGGTGAGAGTGTGCAGTGGATGAAGGGGGTGCTTGATCTCTTGTGGAAAATCAGCACAGGATTTATGGAGCAAGGCATTACATTCAGGGCAATAACAGATCGAATCCACCAAGGGCATCCGACACGCATAGCAGGGAGTAGGAAAATTCCATTCATTCTTGCAGCAAATCAAGGAATGGGGGTGGCTGAATTGTTGGATCTGCTGATCTTCACCTTCCTTGTTTTCAGTAGGCTTCAAAGAAGCACAATGAATGCCAGGTCAAACTCACACTCATAACAGTGGTAGGTAAAACATTGCCGTTGCTGGCTACAGGCCCTGCACCTAAACCATTTGTCATCATAAGGTGCCTGAGGAAGAAGCAAGAGAGGATGTGAGGGGTGAAAGGGGTGGTCGATACTCAAGGGCAACTCAGTGCATGATTTGTGCAGTAAGCCCTTGCACTGGAGGCATACATATACTGTAACCCCATCATCAAAAGGCAAGTTGCAGCAACTGCAGGTATAAGAAAATCTCTTGTCCTTATCAAATAAAATTAAGGGATGAGGGTGATTGGGTAGCTGAATCTTCTTTTGGTGGTCTTGACCTTTGCTGCATTTGTTAAAGGACAGCACAGCGCATTTAACGTGCAGGAAAAAAGAACACCAAGAACACTTGTAGAAGAAGTCCCCAGGCTTGTAGACACCACGCTCACAAATATCGCCCCCACAAGCACTGCAAAAGTCGCGTACATAAACTTCATCTGAAATGAAAAGGGTGTGTTGAGGATGAAAGGGGTGTTGCTGCATACTCCCTGGAATTTCAGCACATGAATTATGGATGCCAAAATCACAGGCGCCCATACAGCGATAGTGCATACAGGACGAGATCTTCTTTTTGCACATCTTACAATCATATAGCAAGTCCCCGTCACATAGGAGCAATGAATGCGTGTGCCCAAAGTGTTGAATCTCTTTCTCAATTTCTCTCTCCATCTCCTCTGTGTTAATTGGTAAAGGAGAATAATGGTGTGTGTGTGTGAAGTCAATTAGAAGTGAGAAATCCTTTCACTAGGAAGAGGGGAAGAGTAATTATCAAACGAGGAGAATAACTATTAATGGAATTTTTTTTCCTTTTTACAGGCAGAAATCAAAATATTTGTAGAAAACATATTGCTGGATACAATAAATCCAGCCTTTCATGTCCAAAGTTGTATATAAAGTTCCTGTTTAATGTCGTACTTTCAAAAACAAATTGCTTTAATTTATGCATAATTTGCCTCTTTGACATGGTATTGTTTGAAATTATTTGTAATACGCTTCTCTTCACTCTCCAAAAAGTTAAAAGAGAAAAAAAAAAAAAAAGTCATAATGGGCTTTCAAAAATTGGAACATGATGGATCACCAGAAGGCTTTCATAATTGATTTTGGTTTTTCTATTTTCTATTTTTTATTTTACAAAATTCTATAGTTATGCTATATACATTATTGATTACTGATAAATATTAACGTAGTGATTTCACAAGTGAACTTTCTTAATATTTTCACTCATTTGATTATTATTATTTTTTTGGGGGGGGAAAGGTACTAGTAACCTTCATGTCTTCCTTGCTTTTACCTCATTAGATCCCACTAATTAACAGGTAAAGGTAAGGCAAAATCTTATCATCTAAGGTTATTTAAATAAAATGTAAAGTACTCTCTTTGTCCCATTGTTTGTCTTAGTTTTCGTTTTTCAAAAGTTCTATTTTTTAAAGTTTTACAGAGTCCATGTAAAGTTGGTTCTCCATTGCAGATTAAAGGGCAGTTAATAAATAATCATGAAATATGCGTCAACATCTTTAGTCGTACAACAAAAGAAATAAAAGGTTGTTCATTCACCTATTTTATCAAACAAGTGACAGACAAGAAACTAGAGTAGTTACAGAATATTGAAACCAACACAGAAACAAAAAAAAAAAAAAAAAACATGAACTCAAATACTTTGACACAGATCAAGAAATAGAGCAAGAAACTTACCAAAAAGTTAATGGCATCTACCAACGATTTGGATTAGATAAAGGGCATTGTCGTCGGAATCTAGGCGCCGGTGTAAGAATGATCGCCGGCAACGGACTGACCATCGAAGGATTTTGGTAGTCTCGTTATGTCGATCACCAGTATAGTCTCAGATGAGAAACCATCGTCACTTGATTTGGAAAATGACTTACGGAAGCGAACAGCCAGTTTGCAACTTGTGTGAAAGGGAAAGGGAAAGGGAAAGGGAACGAAAATAAAATGAAAGTGTTTTTTTATTTTATTTTTTATATTGGGTAAACATTTGTCCTGCCCCTTCAATTTTGTTTAAAATTTTCACCTTATTCTTTAATTTTAATTTCTTTTATTTTTATTTTCTTTATCTCAAATTTTAATTCATTCCTCAACTTCTATTTATTCTATTTAAGCCTCTCAACTTCTAAAAGTAAGTCAATATAGTCATTTTAAAATACTTGTAGTATTTCTGATATAAGCTTTTTGTTTAGGATTAACAAAAAGGTAGTTTTAAAAATAACTTTGATAGCTAGATTAATAATGGGAGGTGAGATTTTATGGATAATTTTTGCCATTTTCATAGGCATTTTGAGAGAGTTTATAATATTTCATAACCATGAAATTATTTTTTTGTTTTGATTTAAAAATTAGTATGGAATTTTGAATTTTATGAGTGAAAATGTAACGATTTTTAGTTCAATGAGGTAAATTAATATTAACCAACAGTTTAGCATACTAATTAATTTTTAATTTTTTACTTATTTTGAAATGCTGGACCACATTAAGTTATTTTTAAAAGTTAGAGACATTAAATAAAAGAAAACTCATTTTTCTTGTTTAATATTCAAAGGATAGGAGAAAGAAAGAAGATAGAGGAAATTATTATTTTTCCCTCCATTTTCTTTGCTTTTTTTGGCCAGATGAAACGTGCTATGATTATTTCCCTCTTTTATCTCTTAATTCCACAGTTCCACACATACTAATGCTAGAAAACGTACAGGTAATTCACAAAAGTCATCCAAAATAACCATTGATACAAAATTAGTAACCACCAGAAAAACATATGCATACACACCCACATCACAAGACTCTACATAGGGTTGTAATCCATTTCTGACTACAGAGATTTAGCAATATCAATAATGGTGCCAAGAATTTAGGAAGATTAAAAGTAGATTAACAACACAATTTTAGAATTCCTCCAACTTAGACTATAGAAAATCCTTGCCCATAAGAGAAAGGAAATTAAGTCTCTCAATGGAAATTATTTTCAGAAAGAACTACAACAAATGACAGGTGACCTAAATTCGTGCCAAGAGCCAAAGAGCACAACATGTTGCTACCTGGAACAATTAACACAAGAACAAGAGCAAATTATCCATAAGTCTAGAACACATATACGTGCCTGACCTACTACGAAAAGCCACCCATCAAACAATAGGCCCTCATTTTGTCTGATATGCCTGATTCCTCCTTATATATGGGGCACGTACATGTGTGCGCCATTAAATACACAGGAATAATTTTCACTTTGCTGTTAGGTAGCTGTTAGTAAGTAAACCCTTTGCTGCACATCACAGCAGGCCCGTGCCTGCCATATATTCCTGTCTAGCTCCAAAGCGACACGCATTCCTCCCTCAATTTATGTACGTAATTCAGGCTTCTTGACGAGGAGTACTGTCTTCCCAAGTGCCATCATATTATTTCAAGCTCTATGTGTGTGGGGTATAGTGGAAGGTGAGTGGTTAAACATGTAAAGGGTGATCCTCTGGAAAGTTAACGGCAGGCGCTGTCTAGGCGAAGGACTACCGGAAGTGGAAGAGAGAGAGTTAAGGCGGTCCTAGGAAGAGAGAGAGTGGCAGTGTCCTGGAGAACTTGGAGAGATTTTGGAGAGGTTGGTAGTGAGCATTCAATGTAGAATGAATGTCTTGTCAATGGTGAATGAAGGCTCCCTATATATAGGTGAGGGAGATACTTCATGATTGGTCATTCAGTTGTTGAGGTTTTCGGTGATTGGTTCCTCAGATCTGAGACGGAGCCCGTTGTTGATGGGCTCCTCCGTCTGAAATTTCTTGAAGACCGACATTCTGAATGTCAACGCTATAACTCTGTAGGCGACAGTGATTCAATGATTCAGGCATTAAATGCGCTTTGTCGTTTACTTGGAGATCCCTCTTTCTCTCTAGGACTGGCCGAAGGGGCAAGGCCACTCGGCAAACCCTCAACTCTAGCCTCCAATCCACTTGTCTCCTAATGATTCCGCGCGGAGGTCCCTAGGTCTTGCTCCCAACCTAGGTTATGGAGATTAAGTCATAAAGAATTATGCTAAGTATGGAGATGCGCTCAGCGGCGAGATTCCATGGCCGAGCCAGGACGTGCCAAGCGCGAAGCTATGAGCGAGCGACGCGAAGCGAAGGAGATGTCTCGAGATCACCTGTAGGTGAGGACCTCTCGATGTCTTAACTCGGAGGAGGTGCTCTTCTCGCTTTCCTCAGTGGGTGAGCCGACTTGGTGCACACATCACCTTGATAGGCTGTCACTTGGAGCCAAGCGTGAGAGGAGGAGTGGTAAGTTGCTGGATTGTCTTTGTACGGAGCGGAGCTGAACACTTGTACCTATAATATGCCCCTTGTGCGTGTGTCCTCACTAATACTGAGGGTACGCGTACACACTGTTGGAGATAACTTTTGAAAAGCCTACGAACGAGTAGTAGCTTTGTCTTGTGGAGTTTTTTTTTTTTTTTTTTTTTTTAATAAGGAGAGACATCAACAAGTTGTAAAAAGAGCGGGCAGATGCTGAGCAGAGTGGAGTGGAGCGAGAGGAGCGTATCGAGCGGAACGAAATGGAGCGAAGCATCTGCCCCTCCGCAGGTCCAACTATGAATTAGGCTGAAGGCCTGTTAATTTAGGGGGTGTGGTGTACTTTGGTTGGGTGATTTATAATGCCCCTTGGTATAATGGCACAACGAAGACTTTGTCTATGTATCGGCCTAGTATAAATAGCAACCTGAAGTCAATTTGCCTCTTCACAAAATTTTGGAAAAGGCTTGTGAACTCTCAAGTTGTCTAAGGCTTTTATTTTGTCTTTTGTCAAGTCTTCACTTCAAGTGCTTTGTACGCTAAGGTTGGGTTGTCCACCGAGGCGCCTAAAAGATTTCACTAAGGGGGAGTCTTGTTGAGACTTGTGTACCGAGGTTGATGCCGCTTGCTGGTGGCGAGGGCTTCAGTGAGATTTGGTGAGGGCTTCATTTGTGTCAAGGAGGGGATTTGGGCTGTGGTGGGCTTGGCTGAGGTGGGCTACGCCAGAAATCGAAGTGGCCCAGTAAGGAATGGAATTTCACCGAGGCTTGATTGTGAGGAGTGTTTGCACGGTGAGTTTGTGGGGCGTCACTTCCAGGTCAAAGATAGTTCATTGCTGGGGCCCATTGCTGCGATATCTGGTCTTTGCAACGAGGTAGAGGACTAGGAGGAGTTTGATTGTTTGACCGAGGGGGAGGCACCACCGAGGGAGCTGCCTATGTGGTTTAATAGAACCGAGTTTACCAGGTGAGGTGCGTTAACGTGGCTTTTGATTTTATAGGGTGTGGGTGCTACAGTTGGAAATAGATTGTGGCTTTTGTTACAATTGGGTTGAAGCAAAAGCTTAGTCGACTGAGGGGACCCGAGGCACCAAGGAGTCCAACCAAGGGTTCTTGCGACCCATTTGCTGCATCGAGGGAACCTGTTCGTCAAGACGAGCTTTTTGAGCTGAGGTTTCTTCGAGGAGGAAGGAGGTTACCGAAGATTCGTGTCAAGGCTTGGAGAGGTTCGACCGAGGCAGACTACCCAAGCTTGTCAACGAGGTGACTCGACGGGCTTTCCACCGAGGGTTCCTGGTGAGGGCTTTTGTGAAGAGGTGACCCAACTGGGCATCCACTGAGGGACCCAGGTAGCTAGTCACCGAGGTGACCCAGTCAGACTTGGCTTCGCCGAAGCTGGGTCTTATTGAGGAGGGGTATTGCCAAGACTAGCCAAGTCGACGAACCATCAAGGTGTTCCACCGAGGGTAAGGGCTGTGTGAGGGCCAAGTTGCGAGGTAGCTGCTCTGAGGGGAGAGGTGACTGTTTGCTAAAGTTACCAAGACCACAACCTTTGCCCAGGTGTTCACGTTCACAACCTTTGCCGAGGTTAAGGTTGATTTGCTGCCAGACACCGAAGCACCGTGGGGCAAGGTTTGTTGGGGTTTTTTGCTGCCAAGGGGTGGCGAGGTCACTAGGTTCGACCGAGGAGTTGAGCGTGTGGATTTCTTCAAGTTGTCGCCACGGGATTGATAAAGTGGGTAAGGATAGAGGTTTTCGATGTTGGGGTTTCATTATCGCCGAGGTAGGCTGTAGCACCGGATCTTCCCAAGGTTGGGTTTACTTGTGTGCACCGAGGTTGGCTACCCATTTTCTAGCTGTGGGTGTGGGTTTGTGACTAGCAAAGAGCTGGTTGCACTAACATGTGAGGGCGGTTTCGCCGAAGTGTGACCAAGGCTAGCCTCTGCGAGGTGAGCTTGATCTTTTGTTGCTAGAGGGTGTTCGTCGAGGCACCAAAGTGTGGGTGCTGAGGCCATCACGTCACCGAGGTCTAGGCTTTGGGCCGGAAGGGGTGTTGGTGCAAATCGATGCAAATTGCTTCACCGCAAAGGTTGACCATGGTCAAAGCGTCGCAATCTCCATCGAGGTCATATCTCCAGCAAGATGATGTGGAGGATACAATATTTTACAATTGATGCTTTCAACAAAGTGAGGTGCGTAAACGACAAAGTGAGGTGGAGGATGCAATATTTACAATTTTGTTGGTTTCGACAAAGTAGTGTTAATATTTTACATTTTTGTTGGGTGTGCGTCAATCAAGAAAGCTGGCAAGCGGTGACCCAAAATTTTAAAATGATGTGGAGATTTAATAGTTTAAAATATTGTTGGGTAGTGACAAAGTGGTATGAATGATAATATTTTACAAAGTGACGATAATACTTTACGCGTGCGACAAAGTGATGATAATATTTTACCATTGATACGTATGACAAAGGGATATGGGTAAGCCAAATTTGAAGGTGATCGTAGCTAGTGGTTTTTTTCACAAGTTTCCAAGTTTTTTTTAGATTCTCACTAATTCTATAAAAGAAAGAATTAATTATTTTATCTTTTGATTTTTTTTTTTCAAATCATGTGGCCACCGTGCCCGACTCCTTAAAGAAAGAATTAAATGTTTTATCTATAATTTTTTTGCAAACCATGTGGCCACCGTGCAACACCTTAAACAAAGAATTAATTGTTTGTTCATGATTTTTCAAACCATGTGGCCACCAAGGTGGAGTTTTGTGCGAAGAGGGATTGAGTTCTCACTGAGTTTGTCAAGTGCCAAGGTCACCATTGAAGTTTATTCAAAATTGTTGTTTTTCGAAGGTTTGAAGTCTCGCTATCTTGCCGAAGAGTGACTGCCAAAGTGTGGATTTGGAGTTTGGGGTGCTCCTTTCTGTGCTGCAGAACTATGCCGAGACGGTTGGGTTTTGCCGAGAGTGTAGTTGGTCGTTGGTGTTGCGTGGAAGAAAGGAGAAGCTTACTGAGGTAACCCAGCCACAAGGTCGTGCGAAGGATGGTGGCCTTCACCGATCTAACCCAGCAAAGGTTTCCATCGAGGTGACCTCGCAGGGCTTCCTGCTATATGGTGATGCGACTTAAGGTACCTTCTAGGAACATTAGACCAACCAAAAAGGCAACTCCAAGCATTTGTTGAACCAAGTCCTAGAGTCATCGTTGCCAGATGCGCGAAATGGTTAACTATTTCTTTTTAAGCAATCCAAAAGAGTTTGTTTTGCTTGGGGAGGTAGATTAGTAATTGCCCTTCTTAATTTTCTTTTCATCAACAACAATGCATCAGAATTTATATAATTGTAACTAGCAATTGCTGCATGCAGAAGGTAGAAGTCAAAATCTTGAACTGCTTTCGTACTGTCCTCCATTTCTTTAGTGCACTAAAACCACACATGCTCTGCCTGGTTGTAAAGATTAGCGCCGCGGTCATTAAGTTGGGATTTTCACCATATTTTTTATTTTTTATTTTTTACACTATGACTGCTAGTGAAATCACTTTGTTGACCACCAAGATAACTGTGTTGACCATGCGTGTGCCATGGCTAAATATTGTCCATGAAGATTTATTATACCAATGGCTGTGCCCCAAACTTAATAAAGAATTGCAGTTGAGCCGAGGGTGGTTAAGCCGAGGAAGTGATTGGTCGAAGATAAAGCTTGGGCGAAGGTACTACTGAGGCCGTGATCTTGTCGAGGCAACGCTGAGCTTCACCTTGGGTTTTTGTTTATGCCTTGGCGTTTCGAGGAGAAGGGGGTTTCACCGAAGTCTTGGTCTGGCGCCAAAGTTACTGCCAGGGTTGCCGCTTGTTACGGCGTGGTTTTGTTGGTGTTTATCTTGGTTATGAGCCACTAAGCTTTGGGTTTCGTGCTGAATTGTGTTGCTGCCCCTTGCTGAGTTGTTTGTGCTCACCGAGGGGTGTGCCACCAAGTTTTTTGAGGCTGTTACAATGGCACCATTGTTAGGATTTGCTGATGTCAAGGGCTTTGCTGCGAGGTCACACCAAGGTCGAGGTGCATGCCACAAGGCCAAGAGGCTTTGGCCGAGGCATTTTTGCTGAGGTTCTCACCAAAGCATCCTGTCGAGGGAACCTCTTGGTTGGGGGAGCCATTTTGTTGAAAGAGCTTAAGTTGAGAGGGCCTCATGGTTGGGGGCACCATTATTGAGAGAGCTTGCTAAAAAGACCTTTGGTTAAAAGCATCTTCACACGTACAGGCTCATGGTATTCTTAACGTGATCAAGCTCAACCATTAAAAGGATCATGAGAAGTTCTAATAGAAGTGGGGGGAGGTTGCCCCTTGAGAACTGTAACTTAAGGCTAATGCTATTCACACCTGAGCCAAGTCAAAAGCAATAATGTGCAGAAAGTTTTAACCCCCGAAGGGAGAGTGTGGAGACATATAACACTCAAGGCTAAACTTATGCGGGCACTTAGCCGAGTTGGAGATCACAAATGGAGATGTCTTGACCCCGAAGGGGAGCATTTGGAGAAAGCCTCAACTCCGGAGGGGAACATATGGAGCTACATGATAATCAAGGTTAAACCCACACAGGCGCTTAGCCGAATTATAAAATATTTGGAGAACCTCGACTCCGGAGGAGAGAAAGCCTTTGGAGCACTTCGACCCCGGAGGGAAGCATTTGGAGATAGCATTTGGAGAACCTTGACCTTGGATGGGAGCGATTGGAGAAAGCCTCAACCCCGAAAGGGAGCATATGGAACTATATGATACTTGAGACTGAACCCACACAGGTGCTTAGATGAATTATAAGACTTCTGGAGAACCTCAACCTCGGAGGGGAGTGTTTGGAGAATCTCGACCCCAGAGGGGAGCGTATGGAGATCCTCGACCCTAGAGGAGAGTATATGGAGAACCTTAACCTCGGAGGGGAGCGTATGGAGATATGTAATACTTGAGTCTAAACCCATACAGGTGGTTAGTCGAGTTTTAAAACATTTAGAGAACCTCTACCTTGGAAAGGAGATTGTGAAGACACAAAACACTCGAGGCTAAACCCACGAGGGCGTTTAGTCGAGTTGGAGATTATAAATGGAGATGGGCGTGCTGAGCTAAAGATTGAGCATGCCCGTGGCTGTTGGAAATTGCCCCTCGAATGTTATGTAGCTCAGGGTTAGGACACTACGTGCCCAAGCCGAGTAAAAACTAAAGCATTGGCTTTTCTTCAAAGTCTACGGCTCCGGCCAGTAGATCATCTAGCCCGCAATAATAAAGTACCAATTATTATTGAAATGTGACTTTTTTCTTTGAGGGATCTTTTCTCCTTCCCTTGTCAAGGAAATTTTGAGGGGAGGGGTGAAGGCAAAGTGAGACGAGACGAGAGAAGCATGTTGAGGCCTTGAGGGTGAGCACATATAGTAGGCGAGTCATTTTGCTTAAGAGCGAGGGCACTCAAGGCTAAAATGACCATGTCATGAGGCGAGTCATTCCATATAGAGGCGAGGGCGCTCAAAGGTCAGGCTAGTCATTTCACTTGAGAGCGCGAGCGTTCAAGGCTAAGAGGAGCATGCCTTAAGCCAAAACATTTCACTTAAAGACGAGATTGCTCAAAGGTAAGGTGAGTCATTCCACTTGAGGCCGAGGGTGCTCAACACCGAGGTGAGTATTCCTCGAGGTGAGTCATTTCATATAGAGGTAAGGGCACTCAAGGGTGAGGTTGGTCATTTCATTTGAGAGCGAGGGCGCTCAATGCTGACGCAACGACATCACTGTTGTGTTACGACGCATGTGGATCATCGGCTGAAATTGAAGAGGGGTCGTATCTTCCACCGAGAAGACATCTTGAAATAGTGATTTATGGTTGCATTGTGAAGACATGTGATGGTCTAAGCTGATGTGATAGGCTGCCATATGTAGAAAATTCTTCTTTACTCGATGCTTGGAGGTTCCCTTGGTGCTCCATGCAAAAGTTTGCCTCGGTGCTCCATGCAGAAGTATAACACATACGGAGCAGTAGGCTGCTAGTGTTTGTCGCAGCGCTGGTTGCCGTGTAGATGTATTGTTGTGGTTGGTTGGGTTGCCGTTTCACCATGCACTAGGGTCGCGGCGTTGCTACCCTTGCACTTCGTTGCTGCATTTTTTTTTTTTTTTGGGCAAGGGAGGGGGTTCGCAGCGCTACTGGCGCGTATTCACGCTACTGTAGTAAGGTGAGATTAAGGGAGAGGGCGGGAGTCCAGCTGCCCTTACACTGACTGGCTCTACCTCCTTCTTCTAAAGGACGATTTGTAGAAACCACTTTCTGAATGGTGAAAATGTGAAAATAGATAAAATATTTAAACGGATCAAGTATATGCAGCAGACCTTGACAACAAAACATGCATAAAATAAGGTAGAATATTGTATAGATTATATAGAAGTTCCTCCCCCCCTTTTTTTTTATAAAAAAAAATAGGAAGGGAGAGGGGGGCAACAGTTGTTTTTGCAACAGTGTGGGACCACCTAGCCAAAATAGTCCAAGAGGAGGCACATATCTTCACTTCTGGAGCTGTAGGGCCAAGCACATGGGCTAGGCAAGTGAAAATGGATAAAATATTGAAAAGGTCTTGCCTTTCTAGTGAAAAGTGGGAACATGTAGGGCCAAGCACATGGGCTTGCTTGCCATTAACATTATTTTAGTTACTTTTATTGTATAGATTATAGAGATTCATATACAAAATGGTGGGCACATCTTCCATTCTTTATTTGCTATAATAGAAAGAGCACATGACAGAATATAACAGGGAGTTATGCGGAATGAAGCAATTGTTTGAACACTTTTGAAGCAATATTTTAGCTAATAGTAACATATAGAATATCATAAATTTCTATACGTAGAGTTACGTGTTAGCTTGTTTGGTAAAGTCTAGATGGTGTAGACCTACTTTTTATAGAACGACCCAACCATTAGTATCATTACATGGTCCAATAGAAGATAAAAAAAATAATAAATAAATAAATAAAATAGAAGGTTTTAAAAATCAATTCCTTGGTGGGGTAAGTCTTATGGCCAAATGCAAAAGGGGATGAGCAGCTGTTGTGGCATGCTAGAGAGAGAGTGCGCTGCTGTCGTGTGCCTTTTTTTTTTTTTAAAGGGAGAGGAGATGTAGAGAGAGGAGGAAGGGAGGACATGTCATTGGTCTTGCATCAAAGCATGTTTATATAATTTATAAACAGTTAAAAAAAATGCTGCTAACAAGATATAAGTATAAACAGCACAAGATAACATTAATAAGCAGAATAAATACAAATCATAGAGTGAAACTGTAAATATTTTCAGATCTGTAAGCATCATAGCACAAAATAAATGTAAATCATGGAGTTAAGTGTAGATCTTATCGGATTTATAAACAGAGAGATCAAGAGTAGTGCACTGTAGATAGCTTGATGGGTTGGTCGACTCCGCCCCTTGTGTTCTCTTCTTTGGTGCCATAAACAGCGAGCACCGCTCTTCTCCAGTGGAGCATTGTGTATGGGGTATAGTGGGAGGTGAGTGGTCAAACTTGTAGAGGGTGACTTTCTGGGAAGTTAACGGCAGGCGCTGTCTAGGCGGACGACCACCAGAAGTGGAGGAGAGAGAGTTAAGGCGGTCCTAAGGGGAGAGAGAGTGGTAGTGTCCTGGAGAACTTGGAGAGATTTTGGAGAGGTTGGTAGTGAGCATTCAACATAGAATGAATGTCTTGTCAATGGTGAATGAAGGCTCCCTTTATATAGGTGAAGGAGATACTTCATGATTGGCCATTCAGTTGTTGAGGTTTTCGGTGATTGGTTCCTCAGATTTGAGACGGAGCCCATTGTTGATGGGCTCCTCCGTCTGAGGTTTTTTGAAGACCGACATTCTGAATGTCAACGCTGTAACTCTGTAGGCAACAGTAATTCAATGATTCAAGCATTTAATGCGCTTTATCGTTTACTTGGAGATCATTCTCTCTCTTTAAGACCGGCCGGAGGGGCAAGGCCACTCGGCGAACCCTCAACTCTAGCCTCCAATCCACTTGTCTCCTGGTGATCCCCCGCGGAGGTCCCTAGGTCTTGCTCCCAACCTAGGTTATGGAGATTAAGTCATGAAGAATTATGCTAAGTATGGAGATGCGCTCGGCGGCGAGATTCCATGGTCGAGCCAGGAGGTACCGAGCGCAAAGCTATGAGCGAGTGACGCAAAGGAGGTGTCCTGAGATCACCTGTAGGTGAGGACCTCTCGATGTCTTAACTCGGAGGAGGCGCTCTTTGCGCTTTCCTCGATGGGTGAGCCGACTTAGTGCACACATCACCTTGATATGCTGTCACGTGGAGCCAAGCGTGGGAGGAGGAGTGGTGAGTTGCTGGAGTGTCCTTGTACAGAGCGAAGCTGGACACTTGTACCTACACTCTACAATCTCTTCATCTAGTTTGATACTAGTGAGCAATATACCATCCGGCTGTCGAGGATTTGCAAGTGCCTTTTTTCGGAGATCAACGGTCTCTTCATCATATTTGAGAAGGAAGATATATATCTTGTTCAATATATATATATATATATATTTATTCCAATAACCATCGCAATTGGGCAGGGGGTAGGGTCTGCAAGAACATTAGCTTGGAAAATAACATAAGCATGTACCACTTTCAACAAACAGAGGAATTTCAAAGCCCGGCCACGTGCACATTGACAAAACATGAAACGATGATGATACTAGGTTATAATTTAAGTTGTGAGTAGTTGATGTGAATGATCTTGCTGTTGCGCATGCTATTTACAACATCAAATGTATACCATTACGTATAGATTCCTAATTACCTTTGGACCTAGAGTACTTAAACCAGCCACTGGAATCCCCATATTTGGCTAATTATAAGGCCTGTAGGATGGGCATCCAATTCTCAAGGATCGTGTATTTCTCGACCATCATAACATTTTATTGGAAATGCCAATTTTCCCAAGTAAGCATTTTTATGATTGCTTCGAAGGGTGGAACCAAAATATGATGGGAATTTTGGATGGATTGTATTCGCTAGTATCTCATTGAACGTCCCTTCTATAGGCTTCAAAAACATCTTGCACTTCTTTGTTCTCATTCCCTTCAAATGAATCCATAAATTGTTGCAATGTCTCTGTAGGTGGCTCCTAAGAAGTACAAAGACACAAAATCATGATCCCAACTTTTTTAAGGAATTAGGCTCCAGAAGAAGCTTAATTAAAAAAAATAATCATAATAAATGACCAAAACAAAAATTATAATAGAATTAAATCTCAAAAGTAGCTTGTATCTGTAAGCACCCATTTTTGCCTGCTCAGCAATTTCTGACCCGACCGGGCTCAGTTTTCCAACACCACAACATATGCAGGTTCAAGATGAGCCTTTCAATCTCCAATCCAACCAATTGGTCGCTTTTTGGGCCCACAAGGACCTGTTGGAGCCATAAGCATCATTATTTCAAGCAGCTTTCCGGACCGGGCGGTCCCGGAAACCATCGCCATCCAGGTAGCTTCTCGGGATCGGGCAATCTCGGGGACCAACACCTCATCAAATTCCAGACGGTTCACTTCTGGTACCCACTAGCCCGCCAATGTAGAATTTTCGTCGTTTGGTAGTTCTCCGAGATCGGACGTTCTCAGAGACCAACACCACCCCTCCAAGTAGTTTTCTAGGACTAGGCGCTCTCAGGAACCAACACCACCCCTAAAGGTAGCTATCTAAGACCGGGCATTCTTAGAGACCAACACTGCATAGGCAGTTTTCCTAGACTAGGCGGTCTCGGGAACCAACACCTAGGTCAACACTGCCGCCTGCTAGCCCGACTCAGTGAAAAATGACTAAACCTGCCCCTTGGGCCTCCAAACACGTTTTGAGAAAGTTTAAAATCCCTCAAAAAGATAAGTCCATCCTTCCAAACTGTTGTTAAATCATTAGGCATCCCCCGCACGCCATTTGGTCCAATTTCGGTCCTATTTCGGCTCATTCCAGTCAAAATGACCGTTTTACCCCTAAACACCTCAGCACTGCACAAACCCCACCGAACGGTAAAAGACTCTCTCGAAACCATCCCCAAACAACCCTACACGCTTAACACAACATACCAAACCATTCCTATCCATTTCCAGTCAGTCCTGGCCAAAATGACCATGTTACCTGTAGTAATCCAAACATACCCCGAAACAGCATCGGTCCTGGGGTTTCAAGCAAAAAGTTTCACCATATACCCTTGTTTAACCAGAGGAGGACCCTACGACATTAAATGCTCATGACTCGATAAAAGTCCCTTGGAGCGTCTCGCAGACGCTCCGCCTAAATTGTCTTTTCTCTCGATTCCCTAGTTATAACGCACCGTCAACTGACTTGAGAAATGCGTAAATCAAGGAATTCTCAAAAGCTCGTTCATAGATCTTTCTATCGATACGGCTCGATCGGATATATCGCTTCCTGAAGCCCTCCATCGTATAGTGCAAAAATTACAACTTTCAGCAACCCTTGGAGCGTCTCGCAGATGCTCCGCCAAGACTGACTTTTTCTCTAATTCCCTAATTAAAATGCACTGTCAAACGACGTGAGAAATGCGTAAATCTGGGAATTCCCGAAAGTATTTTCAAAGTACCTTCCATTGGTACGGTCCAATCGAAGAGGTCGTTTCCCGAAGGCCTCGATCACACGACACGAAAACAGCCACTTTCGAACACCCGCGGAGCATATCACAGACGCTCCGCAAAAGTGTCCGTTTATGCATGCTTCCTGAGATGATATCCCACGCTTCCGAACACAATTTAAACTTTCTAAAAACATGAAAGTTCACGAGAAACCTCAAGAGAACACCGTAGGTATAACCAATTCCCCCGAAACTTTCCCGGTTGACTTAATTATCGAGATAAAGTTTGGACGAATCTTCCCAGCGATGGAGCGTATGCTACATGCGCTCAAATTTTAATCAGATCGACCAAATTTCAATCAACAATTGAGATTTAACCAGTACACAGGCTGCCACGTGTTATTCTGGCAATAGAACAGTACTTGCGCATGTCCTACATGCGCCATGTCAAATTTTGGCCAGGCACATGTGCTACATGCGCCAAGTCTATTCCAGATTGCCTATAAATACCAGACCACCCCTTTACATATTTCATCTCTGAAATTGATGCAAAGCTCTGCTGAAACTGCTCCAGAATCTTGAATCCTTACGTATATTCCATCCCTCCAACACTTAGGCTAGATTCTACCTCTCTCAAGCCTATACACTTCACCTATAAGGCCTTATACATCATTACACACTCCATTCCAGCCCCTCAAGCCTTCTTGAAGTCATTCAAGCTCCAATCAAGACATCCATTGAAGGCTACAAGTGTGTTGAAGGCAAAAGGTGGTATCCTTTTACATTTGTGTCTTCCCCCACTCTTCTCTCCTCCCTCTTAGCCTACTTAGGCTATTTTCTATTTTAATTCCCATCTATAACCCCCCATTCTTGCATGCGTGAGCCAAGAGGGCTCTTAGATCATGCCTAGAGGAAAGTAAGTGAGAGCCACCGTGTAGGGGGACCTCTCACTAACCTACTTTGAGATAGTATAGCCTATGAGCCCCTTGTTTATGTGGTGTAGCCTAAAAGCCTTTTATGTGATCATAACCCCTTGCATATTACTATTTTGATCATATCTTGTATACTTGACTTTATTTTTTGCTCATTGTCATGTTCTACAATGCTTACATTGCTCTCATTTTCATGCCATTTCCAAGCTCTATATTTCTTTCGAAAATGGTTCCAAAAGTTGTCCCCTTGAAGCCTAGGATAAGACCTTAGAAATCATGCCTTAGAGAGTTCCCTACTAACCCCCTAACTCCCACTTTGGCATCATGATATTTTAACTTGCATAAGGGTTACTTTCTAATTCTCCAATTTTCAAGATTTCCATTCGTTGAAGTGTTGTGGTTGGAATGGCCCTATGAAACCCTCTCTTGAGTGGTCTCCCTTTTGTTTGGTCATATGAACCCTCTCTTGATAAAATGTTTCTCTTGAAAAATGGTTTTCAAAATTCTTCTCAAAAGATGATTTTCAAAAATGCATTCTCTCCATCTTTATATTAAAAATGGTGCCTTAAAAAGTTGTCATCACCAGGTTGATTTTTGGACCCCTTACACTCTTGTCAAGATTATAGTTATAATGGCCATAAGGAAACCTTCCTTGGAATGGTCTCCAAACACTAACCATATAAACCATACTCTTGGCTAGAGTCAAAATTTTCATGGAAATGATCTTCAAAAGGGTTGTCTACCAAAGTCCATTGCATAACATGTTTTGTTTTTCAAAACTCTTTTCAAAAGTGCATTAAACCAACTTTCAAAGCCATTTTCCAATCCAACCCTAGGCTAACTTGACCCTAGTTGACCAAACCCTAGATTAACTTGACCCTAGTTACCAAACTCTAGGTTAACTTGATCCTAGTTACCCAACCTTAGGTTAACTTGACTCTAGTTATCTAACCCTAGGTTAACTTGACGCTAGTTACCAAACCCTAGTTTAACTTGACCCTAGTTATCCAACCCTAGGTTAACTTGACCCTAGTTCACTCACCCTAGGTTAACCTAACCCTAAGTTATCTTAACCCTAGGTTAACCTAACCCAAGTTAGTTAACCTTAGGTCTCCCTTAACCCTAGGCCAACCCAACCTAGGTTAGTACGCTTCAAGTTTCCAACTCTTGAACCCTTCTGTAAATGATCACTCAATTTTAAACTATTCTCATAACCTATTTTTCTAAAACCTCCTACTCTCTTGATTGCAAAAAAACTAACTCCATAAACTCTTTAAATGTTCTTACACTCCATCTTCAAGGCGTTTCCAAAAATATTTTCAAAAGGTCATAAACTTAAGGTATCCTTAGCCCTCTCATGGTTAGGGATTCCAAGGAAAATTGATATATCAAGAACAATCTATAAGGTTGTCCATATTAGGATTCCAAAACCTTAGCCATTTCCAAAAACCCCTTTCAAAAATTAATTCATCAAAACATTCCAAAATCATACCTCTAAGATTTTCAAAACAAGACTTCAAAAACACTTTCAAGCTCTATTGAGTCATGCTAAAGCATTTTTTCAAAACTCTCTTAAGTTGATCCAAAAACATTTTCAAAACACTCCACCATCCAATTTCAAGTCAAAACTTCCAAAACCACAAAGAGTCTTCAACTTCCAAGACCTTAAAGTGTCTTAAACTTTTTCAAAGACCTCCAAGTGTCTTAAACTTTTCCAAGACCTCAAAGTATCTTAAACTTTTCCAAAGACCTCCAAGTGTCTTAAACTTTTCCAAGACCTCTAAGTATTTTAAACTTTTTCAAAGACCTCCAAGTGTCTTAAATTTTTTCAAAGACCCTAAAGTGTCTTCAAACCTTCCAAAGGCTCTAATGCGCCTATTTTCCATCGAGCTCTTGGCCGAACTACAAATGACTTGATTCTCGCCAAATGAGATACGTAGGCAACCTAAAATGGTGTGGTCATAACTTTTATTTCAACTCCAATCCCTTTTTCAAAAATTCCAATCAACTCAAAGTTTCTATTCCAAACTATTTTAAAACCTTCATTATTTTCAAACTTATTCCAAAAACTTGCATCATACATCATCCATCAGAAAAGTGATGACTAAACCCTGATTTCAAAATTCTAAAGTGGATATTAAGTGGACAATAGTAACCGGTTATTCTAGTGAGTGAACCAAGGGTGATTAGACATGTAGGTACCAAAAGGGTGAGGTAGGGTGATGATCTTAGGATATCTTCCCTACACGTAACCAACCCCCGGACCATAGATTTCTATTTTCGAAAGACCAAATTGAGTTATTTTTCAAAAAGGGCTTAAAACTTTCCAAAGGTTGCCAAATAACCTATCTTCTCCAAAACCCTCTCTTGAAGGAGTTTTCAAAACCTTTTCCAAAAATCCTAAATTTAATCTTCGGATTAACACTTAGATTTAGGTGCCCTAACTTACTTTAATCAAGTTAGGTGGCGACTCCTATTTTTCTGAAAAGCCCTTAGACAATCCACTTTTCAAGCCTAGTTGCACTTGTCCTTCTAGGAGGATGAGTTCTAGTGACAGAGTTTCATGCTTTTGTCTCCAAGCCGAAAGGACCTTGGACACCTCAAAAACTGGGGCGCGACAGCTGGCGACTCCACTGGGGACACTTAGAGGGTTAGGCCATTAACATGTCTCTTCACCCTTCACTCACCCAGAATCTCCGGTTACTTTGTTCAGTTTTATCCACTCTTCAAATTTTTCAAGTTTCCAAATCAAATCCTATTTTTCAAAATAATGTTATCACTCGCATTCATTGTTTACATTCATGCTCTTACATTAATCTCCCATTTTAACTTGCATTAAGTTTTTCGAAAAGTTACTAACTCTTTCCATTTTTCTTTTGTAGGTGGACCTTTGTTCATATTTTATTTTATGTCTTATTTATTGCCATATATGTGAATGAATGAACAGGATGTGATGTATGTTGTTGGGTCCTTTCCTCCATTTTCGAAAATTCCACACACACTTGGTGCGCTCACTTGCATTTGCATCTTGCATATATTACCTGGCTACTACCCCTCTAGATAGAAGGGGGAGCAGTGTATTGACTGTGGGCGGATACTGTGTCAGTTTCTTAGCCTACGGTCTTTTGATAGTTCCCCTGCTCAAACCACCAACCAAAGATGGAGTTCACCCTTTCGGGGGTGGACACCGGAGGTTTGAAGGTTCAAGAACCCAGCTTTTTAGGAAGCATTAGTAAACCCTCAACCTCATGCTCATGTAGCTCCCCATGCATAGCTAAACCTTTGCCGGATTTAGGACACAAGCGTCAATTTCAAAAACCAAGGAGGAAAGGGCGACTGCTTTATTTTCTCTTATATATTCTGATTAATTCATACTATTATGCTATTTAACTCTTGTTATTTCCATGTACATGCATCATAACTGTTCATGCATCAGAATTCATATCAAGACAAGAGTTCCCAAAGTAACTCAAGTCATTACATTTTCATGCATTCGATCAACCTCTAGAGAAAGGCCCAATGACCTTCTCGCTCAAATCAAGCCAACCCAAAACTCCTAAGGATACCAAAAGACCCTAAGGATACATGACATGCATCAAAGTCATCTCATAAAGAGGGGCCCTAATCCCTCTTTGCTCACGGAGATAGGGATACCAAGGAGATAAGGGACAATCTAGAAGCAAGATTTCTCACCGACCTCTACCAAGGAAGGCGAATCCAAAGACTTAAGAGTAGTTTAGGATTTCAACTGTAAAAATAGAATAGGTGAAAACCCCAAGGAAAATGTTCCCCTCCCCCTTCAAATGTACTTTCAATTCCATGTATAAAGAAAGAAAAAGAAATCAAATGCAATAAAACTATTCTTTCTACTTTCATCGAATGTATGTATGAATGTATGAATGAAAGAATGAACAGGCTCGCACAGGTACAGTATTACATGTAGGGCCAACCCCCTAGCTCAAAAAGTGAGCCAACACATCATGCTTAGTACCCCTCTCAAAGTAGGGGCACCCCTAGGGCATGCATTGCATAAAAATCTTCAATCTAAAGGCACTAACTTCTCTTTTTCGTTTTTCTTTTTACATTCTCATTGTCTTCTCCCTAGCCTACAAAGGCCAAGAGAGTCAGAAGGTGAACCAAGAATGAAAAGGGGGTCTTCTAAACTGCTTATTCATTGCCATTATGTTGTCCATATAATTACTATTAGGCTCATGCATTAACATCCATCCCAAGACAAGAGTGCCAAGAAACTCTAACCATTGCAATCTCATGCATTCAATCAACCGTAGACAGAAAGGGACGATCCAATCTCATGCTAATCAAACCTACCTAAACCCCTAAGGGTTTCTCTAACCCTAAGGATTCATGGCATGCATAGAATCATATCTCAAGATAGGCCCAAATCTCTCTCAATTCATGGAGGCGAGATTCCCTAAATAAAGAAGTATCAATCGGCCCATGCCGAAGAGGTATTGTATTGCACACAGGGGTAAAATCCCACCTCCAAAATGGACTCAACATCATGCCTAGATTCCCTCAAAGAAGAGACCTCTATAGGACATGGATTGTATAAAACCTTCAACTCAACATGCTAACTACATTTTGTTTTTCTTTTTTTAGGTCCAAGAGCACAGTCAAATCGATAGAATCCCTCTGGTATCTTGCCTAATTCATAATTTATGCAAAGCCATGATCTCGACACCATGTTGCCACTCTACCAGTCCTCAAAAAGCCATCCCTATGCAATCAAATGACAAAATGGAGTGTGAAGGATGCCAACATGATTCTAAAACCAGCCTGAGGGGTTTATTCTGAAAAAGGGAGATTTCTTTCAAACCCATCTTTCAATTTTCAATTCGAATTTGAGTATGAAAATAACATCATCTAAACAAAAGGGATCCAAAGTTTTCATGTTTATATCATTTTCTCATGACTTTTCATGAATGATTGTTCTTCTTCAAGAGTTTTTTCCCAAAGTGTTTTAGCTCGACTTGAAGGATGGGATAGCATAAGCAACACCTTCAACAGAAACAATCTTTGACTCCAAAAAGAGAGGAGAGAGAAATAGAAAATACAGAGAGAGAGGAAATACAGAGAGATGAGAGATGAGGATCAATCACATATCTCATTGAAGTACAAAGAGTGACCCCCGAAAGATGCCCTGGCAAAGCAGCAAGTAGCTAAACCCTCAAAATGAAAAGGAGCCATCATTTTATTCTTCCAAACAGAAAGTAATCCGTTGGTCAGCCCACTAGAGCCGCATGTGATTTTCATTCAAAAGCCCAAACCAGGAGCCACCCCCCACACTAGGGCAAATGTATGCAAGGAATAAATCTGCGAACTAACATTTACCATTTTCAAGGCGTTGCTAAAATTTTGAAAGAGCTTTATAGACTAAGCAATTCAACTTGAAATGAAAAGAGGCCCTATTTTCTTCTACCATACAGTTAAATATAACCCTTGCAAAGCCCACTTGAGCTGGTTGCATTCCCATCATTTATCCGACCTAATGATCACCGCCCACACTGGGTTAAGGCAAAACCATCAATGCGTGACGATTTCCAAGAGTACCTGCAGCGAAGAGTACCCTCCAAGAGAACGAACAATGAACAGATGGTGATCTCCAATAGAGTGTGCGATGAATGAATGGCAATTTCCAAGAAAGCGCGTAACAAATGAAAGATGATTTCCAAGATAATGCAGTATTTATGACATCAGTAGGAACCAACATAATAGCAAGTTTTCCACAAAAAAAAAAAAAAAAGGAAGGAGAAATTTTCCTATAAGCAAAAAATGAATGATGATGATTTCTAAATATAATGATGATTTTCAAACGCAATGATAACTTCCAAGAGAAGATAAAGTCATCCAAGATGACAATAGAAGAACAAAACAGAAGCGAGCTTTTCGACAAAGAGAAAAGTCCAAAAGAACGACAAAGGTAGGAGCCACTTGCCAAAGGTGATCATGGGTCTTCAGGAGCCTAGCAAATATAATATGTTTTGAGCTTTTATCCTTCCTTTCAAATACCCCATCACCTGGCCCACATTAAGGTCCAAATTAAAGTCCTCTTAGATCAAGAAAAATTGCTTAGTCTAAATAAGCTTGAACAAAGAAACAACAATGTCTAAAAGAATGGTAAATACAAGTGCAAAATTCATTCCTTGCAAAAGGTGGTTCTGGTTCATACAACCCCCGCTGAATTTAAATATTTGGGCCTATGTACCCCTTCATTTCTTGTAACCCTTAAACTTGGCCTATATTACGGTCCCAATTAAAGTCTTCTCTAATTGAGGAAGGAAGCTACAGGTTGCTTTGCTAAAGGGCGATGTCGGTTGTTGCTCGAGAGGTCCACTCAGAGAAATCTTCCTTTTCAACAAAAGAGAGAGGGGGAAAACGAGTCAATGGATCGAATATCTGAGAAGGTGCAAGTGCTATCACATCCTGACAAGAAAAGGGCAGAATTAGGAAGGGGAATTCCAAAAAGAAGAATAGAAGTTCAAAAAATAGAAGTTCAAAAGACTGCCTAATTCTGAGACATAGGTCCTACAGATGAACACAAATCCTGGGGCATACATCCCTGGATAAACTTGTGCATTCATCAAAAAGTATGACATGTATTCAATTTGATCCATGTATAAATGTGTGCATTCATCCAAAAGTATGATATGCATTTAACTCTATTCTTGTATAATCCTGTGCATTTATCAAAAAGTATGATATGCATACAATTCTACTCATGCATAAGCCTGTGCATTCATCAAAAAGTATGACATGCATTCATTTCCATCCCCGTGTAAACCTGCACATTCATTTATTCATAGTCCTGTCTAAGCTGCGCATCCATCTGTATAACATACGTCGTTTTAACTTTCTTTCAAAACTTTTAACAGCTTTATCTGACCTTTTTCAAACAATGAAGACTGGGGCAACATCCCACCCTTGACCTCCCTAATTCATGCAGTACTTGTGCATTAATGACATGTACAACCTGTGCATCCATGCAATTCTTACGTAGTTCAATTCTATTCATGCATTCATCAAAAAGTATGACATGCATCCAATTCCATTCCTGTATGTGCACTCAATCAAAAAGTATGACGTACATTCAATTCCATTCTTGTGCATGTATTCATAAAAAAGTATGATATGTATTCAATTCTATTCATGTATGTGCATTCATCAAAAAGTATAACATACATTCAAAATCCATCTCTATGTATTCATTAAAAAATATGATGTGCATTCAATTTCATTCATGTGTGCGCATTCATCAAAAAGTATGATATGCATTCATTTCCTCATGTATCAACCTACGCATTCATCCAAAAGTATGATGCGCATTCATTTTAATTTGTGGTGGACTTATACAATATATACCAAACAACATGTCCAACAAAATGCACTGACAAGTGTTCAGGTGATTACAAAAGAAAAGGTGTTCCGAAGCAGAAGCACAATATTTCGAAAGGTCTGTCGTCTAGAATCCAAACACTCTGCAAAAGAAATGGCATACACCCCAAAAAACCCGAATTGTCATCCATAGACAACAAGAAATAGAGAAAGGGGCACTGAATCGCCCTCGACTTCCCCAATCAACCATGAACCTTTTTCAAAACTATAGAGAATAGGGCAACGACCCACCCTCAACCACCCTAATTAATGTCAGCTTGACCCGACCTCTTCAAATCATAAAAACTAGGGCAACAGCCTACCTTCCCTTTCAATTTCAAACCAGTTGATCCATTCAAGGAAAAATGACCTGTGGATGTTCAACCTTCTAAATACCTCAAACCTTTCAAAAAGAGGCCTCACCCCCACCAAAACCAAATTCAAGAATCCTAGGAAACACCTCACCAAGAATTCTGTCATGCTAGTCAGAGGCAAAAGTCAACAATCAACACATCAAAGGATCATTGCTCTTCAAAAATCTTAATCCAAGAAGCAGCCAATGTCATCTCCTCCAACATTTAAGATAAAAGAACTACAAGCAGATCCCTTATATTATCAAAGATTGGGTTTCTGAGCTTCCTCCAAAAAAGCAGATTTGGGTTTCTAAGCTTCTTCTGAAAAAGAAAATTGGGTTTTAGAGCTTCCCTAAAAAAAGTAGATTGGGTTTTCGAGCTTACTCCAAAAAAGCAGATTGGGTTTCTAAGCTTCCTCCGAAAAAGCAAATTGGGTTTCAGAGCTTCCCTTAAAAAAGTAGATTGGGTTTTCAAGCTTCCTCCGAAAAACCAGATTAGGTTTCCAAGCTTCCTCCGAAAAAACAAATTGGGTTTCAAAGTTTTCCCCTAAAAAGCAAATTGGGTTTCCGAGCTTCCTCCGAAAAAGCAGATTGGGTTTTTACACTTCCTCTGAAAAAGCAAATTAGGTTTCAGAGCTTCCCTCGAAAAAGTAGATTGGGTTTCCAAGCTTCCTCTGAAAAAACAGATTGGGTTTCCAAGCTTCCTCTGAAAAAGCAAATTAGGTTTTTGAGCTTCCTCCGAATAAGCAGATTGGGTTTTAGAGCTTCCTTCGAAAAAGTAGATTGGGTTTTAGAGATTTCTCTAAAAAAGCAGATTGGGTTTTAGAGATTTCTCTGAAAAAGCAGATTGGGTTTCCAAGTTTCCTCCAAAAAAGCAGATTGAGTTTTGGAGTTTTCTCCAAAAAAGCAGATTGGGTTTCAGAGCTTCCTCCGAAAAAACAGATTACTTTTTTGAGCTTTTCTCTTTAAAAGCAAATATCAATCTTGAACCTCCCCAGAGAAGCAGTATTCCGTCAGACGAAGCATCTGTTCAAGAAAACTCAGTTTCAGGATATCAACCTTAAACCACCTCTCAAAAGCTATGTTAGCAAAAATCCTATTTTGCCCACAAAAGCAAAACTCGACAGTCAAGCAAACACTGAGTATTCCAATCCCAAGAAATCTCAATCTAGGAGGGCACAAATGTCCCCTTTTCAAGCTCCGAGACATAAGAATTACAAGCACGGAACAGTCTCTGATGATTCCACAGGCTCAACCATCTCCAAATCTTCGAGGTAAAGCCTAGGTATAATTCTAACCGAATTGTCTCAAAATCAATTTTAAAAAACAAAAGCCCTTGCTTTCTTTCAAATCCAAAAATTCAGTTTCAAATCTCCAAAAACTTGCAAGGTTTCGTCTACGAAAATTTTCAAATTTCAAAGTCAGTTTCAAAAGCTTTCAAAACTATTTCTACAAAAAGTTTCAAACTCAAAAGATCAAAGCTTTTGCTTACTTTCGAAAGTCAAAATCAATTTTCATATCCAAAGGAAAAAAAATTTTCAAAGCATTTTCCACTAAAAGTTTCAAATTTCAACACAATTTCAAAGAGAAAAAGTCATGCTGTCTTTCCAAACGAATTTCCTATACAAAAGTGTTAAGTCAAAATGAATTTTTTATACATTTTGTCTTCAAAAGTTCAAATTTCTAGTCAAAATGACTTCTTTACACATTTGTTTTCAAAAGTTCAAGTTTTGAGTCAAAATGAATTTTTTTATACATTTTATCTTCAAGAGTTCCCAAGTTTCGAGTCAAAACAAGTTTTCTAACCCTCATAAAAAAAATATAGTAGTTTCTGAATTTCGAGTTCAAATGAATCCCCTTCAAATAGTTTTCACCTTTCTAGGTTTTCTAACTTTTTCCTTCAAAAAACTTGATTTCAAAAGTATGCTCTAGGTTTTCTAACTTTTTCCTTTAAAAAGTTTGACTTCAAATCATTTCTCGGGTTTTCCAAAAACTTTTTCCTTCAAAAAATTCAATCTCAAAAAAATTTATTGGGTTTCTTGAGCTTTTCCTTCAAAACCTCTGTTTTTCAAAAAATTTCGGGTTTTCAAGCTTTTGCCTAAAAAAGCCTAGCTTTCCAACATTTTTGGAGTTTCCTGAGCTTTCTCCTTCAAAAGCTTCGTTTTCAAAATATTTTTCGGGTTTCTCGAGCTTTTTCCTTCAAAAGCTTCGTTTTTTAAAAAAATTCTGGGTTTTCTAGCTTTCGCCTAAAAAAGCTTAACTTTCAAAATTTCAAATATTCTAGCTTTCGCCTCAAAAAGCTTAAACTTTCAAAATTCCGGATTTTCTAGCTTTCGCCTCAAAAAGCTTGACTTTCAAAATTCCTGGTTTTCTAGCTTTCGCCTCAAAAAGCTCAACTTTCAAAATTCTGGGTTTTTTAGCTTTCGCCTCAAAAAGCTCAACTTTCAAAATTTCGGGTTTCCTAGCTCAACTTTCAAAATTTTGGGTTTTCTAGCTTTCGCCTCAAAAAGCTCAACTTTCAAAATCTCGGGTTTTCAAGCTTTTGCCTTAAAAAGCGTACTATTAAAAAAGTTTTCGGATTTTCAAAACTTTCTCCACAAAAGTTTAAATCCAAAATCAAATTCTAGGTTTTCAAACCTTTCTCCTCAAAAGTTTCATTCCAAGTTTTAAAAGTTTTCCAAACCCTTCCAATTGAAATCCAAATCCTTCCATTACAGAAGGCCATTTCAAAATCATTTTTTTTAAAAAAAAAATTCCTTTCCAAAATTCAAAAATCCTGAATCTCTCTAAAAGAGTGTCATTACATTGGTCTAAATGTCAGTTCAGAAAAAATTTCAAAATCATTTCAAAAGCAAGTTTTCAAAATTTCAGAATTCAAACAATCCAGTTTTTAAAACTTAAAATTCCAAAATCCAACTACTACGATCCTTCCAATTGCCTCGCAGTCAACATGGGATCCTTCCTTATTATTTTTCTTCCTTCGATATACAAAGACAGAAAAAGAGGGGCAGCTGTAAATATCCCATTTTTACCCGCTTGGCAATCTCTAGCCCGGTCGGGCTCAGTTTTTCAACACCACAACACATGCATGTTCAAGATGAGCCTTTCAATCTCCAATCCAACTAATTGGTCGCTTCTCGGGCCCACAAGGACCCGTTGGAGCCATAAGCACCATTATTCCAGATAGTTTTTCGACCGGGCGGTTCCGGAAACCAACGCCATCCAGGTAGCTTCCCAGAATCGGGCGATCTTAGGGACCAACACCTCATCAAATTCCAGACGGTTCACTTCTGGCGCCCGCTAGCCCGCCAATGTAGAATATCCGTCGTTTGGTAGTTCTTCGAGACCGGGCGTTCTCAGAGACCAACACCACCCATCTAGATAGCTTTCTAGGACTAGGCGCTCTCAGGAACTAACACCACCCCTACAGGTAGCTCTCTAAGACCGGGCGTTCTTAGAGACCAACACCGCACAGGTAGTTTTTCAAGACCGGGCGGTCTCGGGAACCAATACCTAGATCAACACCGGCGCCTGCTAGCCCGACTTAGTGAAAAATGACCAAACCTGCCCCTCAGGCCTCCAGGCACGTTTTGAGAAAGTTCAAAATCCCTCAAAACGATAAGTCCATCCTTCCAAAATGTTGTTAAATCATTAGGCGTCCCCCCCACACCATTTGGTCCAATTCTGGTCCTATTCCGGCTCACTCCGGTCAAAATAACCGTTTTACCCCTAAACACCTCAGCACTGCACAAACCCCGCCGAACAGTAAAAGACTCTCTCGAAACCATCCCCGAACAACCCTACACGCTTAACAAAACATACCAAACCATTCTTATCCATTTCCAGCCAATCTTGGCCAAAATGACCATGTTACCCCTAGCAATCCAAACATACCCCAAAACAGCACCGGTCCTAGGATTTCGAGCAAAATGTTTCACCATACACCCTTGTTTAACCCGAGGAGGGCCCTACGACATTAAACGCTCACGACTCGATAAAAGTCCCCTGGAGCGTCTCGCAGACACTCCGCCCAAATTGTCTTTTCTCTCGATTCCTTGGTTATAACACACCGTCAACTAACTTGAGAAATGCGTAAATCAGAAAATTCTCGAAAGCTCGTTCATAGATCTTTCGATCGATACGGCTCGATAGGATAGATTGCTTCTTGAAGCCCTCCATCGTACGGTGAGAAAACTACAACTTTCAGCAACCCCTGGAGCGTCTCACAGACACTCCACTAAGGCCGACTTTTTCTCCAATTTCCTGATTAAAACGCACTGTCAAACGACTTGAGAAATGCGTAAATTTGGGAATTCCCGAAAGTATTTCCAAAGTACCTTCCATCGGTACGGTCCGATCAAAGAGGTCATTTCCCGAAGGCCTCAATCACACGACACGAAAATAGCCACTTTCAAACACCCTCGGAGCGTATCATAGATGCTCTGCAAAAGTGTCCTTTTAAGCACACTTCTTGAGACGATATCCCACGCTTCCGAACACAATTCAAAGTTTCCGAAAACATGAAAGTTCACGAGAAACCTCAAGAGAACACCGTGGGTACAACCAATTCCCCCGAAACCTTCCCGGTTGACTCAATTATCGAGACAAAGTTTGGACGAACCTTCCCGATGATGGAGCGTATGCTACATGCGCTCAAATTTTGATCAGATCGACCAAATTTCGATTAACAATCGAGATTTAACTAGTACACAGGGTGCCACGTGTCATTCTGGTAATGGAACAGTACCTGCGCATGTCCTACATGCACCAGGTCAAATTTTGGCCAAGCACATGTAGCATATACACCAAGCCTATTCTAGGTTGCCTATAAATACCTGACCACCCCTTTGCATATTCCATCTCTGAAATTGATACGAAGCTCTACTGAAACTGCTATAGAATCTTGAATCCTTACATATATTCCATCCCTCCAACACTTAGGCTAGATTCTACCTCTCTCAAGCCTATACACTTCACCTATAAGGGCTTGTACACCATTACACACTTCATTCTAGCCCCTCAAGCCTTCTTGAAGTCATTCAAGCTCTAATCAAGACATCCATTGAAGACTACAAGTGTGTTGAAGGCAAAAGGTGGTATTCCTTTTACATTTGTGTCTTCCCCCACTCTTCTCTTCTCCCTCCTAGCCTACTTAGGCTATTCTCTATTTTAATCCCCATTTACAACCCCGCATTCTTGCATGCTTGAGCCAAAAAGGCTCTTAGATCATGCCTAAAGGAAAGCAAGTGAGAGCCACCGTGTAGGGGGGCCTCTCACTAGCCTCCTTTGAGATGGTATGACCTAGGAGCCCCTTGTTTATGGCTGGTATAGGCTTCAGGATATTCTTCTTCAGAAGGTTGTGGTAGGCCTTAGTTTGGGTGCAAGCTAAGGTATTAAAAGTACGGATGCATCGGGCAGGTCTATTAAAGTTAGGTCGTGTCTCAGCAGGGCCATAGTTTGGGGTTGGAACAGGCATGGTTAAGGTGGGTAAGGGCAAGATAGGGTGTGATTGTAGTGGTAGATGGTATTGGGGTGGTTGGTCGGGCAGGTTGGCAGACATCTCGCTTTCCTTCTTGATTATTCCCCCTATAGTAGCCACCTTCTTGGTCATGTTAGCAGAACTTTCTCCAATCTTTGCATAGGGGTCCGTAATCCTCCCTGTTTACTGTTTTCTATCATCTCCCCTTGCATGATGAGTTTAGAGAAGCTTTTTCCTATGCTTGTGCAAAGTTTCTCATAGAATAAACTTTGAAAGGTATGTATGAACAATTGCACGTACTCCTTTACTTCGAGTGGGGGATTGACTTGTGCAGTGGCTTCTCTCCATTTCAAGGCATAATTCTTGAAACTTTCTTTTTCACCCTTACTCATAGTCATCAGAGACCATTGGTCAAAAGTGAGGTCGATATTGTGGCAGTATTGAGCTTTGAACGCGTTGACCAGCTCGATCCAAGTCGTGATCTTTCTTAGGTCTAGACAAGCAAACCATTGTAGGGCAGATCCAGTGAGACTGTGTTAGAATAACTGCATGAGGAGTTTCAAATTGTTGCCATGACCGCTCAATGCCCTGGCATAGAGACAAAGATAAGCAACAGGGTTACCAGTGCCGTCATACTTCTGGAAGTCAGACATTTTGAACTTAGCAAGTCTCAGATGGTCAGGAAAAAAACAGAGCTCATCATAGGAAGTAAACCTGTAAGTGTCATGGCCATGGAGACTTCGAAATGAATCCTTTAGCTCTTGGATTTTCAAAACGAGAGGGTTTAGGGGAGTCCTCTATACGGCAGGTGAAAGCAATATGGTTTCCACCTGTTCAGTGTTGATCCCTTTGTTGTCTTCCTTGTTCATCCCAGCATTGTCAGATTGAAGTACAATCCTCGGGTTAGGGGTTCAGGGTCCTTGGATGAAGTCATGGATGACGATGGGATTGTAGCCATATCCTTCATGGCCATAGTTTGAATGAGTTTGAACATTTCATCCATCTTAGTTTTTATTTCGTTGATCTCTTCTCGAGAGACTTGGGACAGTTCCTCAGGGTTGGTAGCCATAAGTGATGCTTTTTGTCGGGTGATAATGGGGTCCCTAGGTGGATGTTGACCCTTTTTGGGAGCAATGTTGACTCTGTAAACGAAAAAGAAATAGAAAAACAAGGACACAAGTTGCAAGTTAGTGTTTGTTTTTGGGAAAGTTTTATACAATGCATGCTCTAGGGTGCCCCCGTTTAAGAGGGAGACTAAATTTGATGGCTTTGGCTCACTTTCGGAGATAGGGGTTTCTGCCCCTGTATGCAAGTACCTTACCATTGATCGGGAATCTAAATGCATCATTTATTCAAGGAAAAAAGGAAACTTATTGAATAAAAGAAACAAAATACATTTTAATAGGGGGAGGGGGAACATTTTCCTTTGGACTTCTACCTATCTAATTTTACATAAGAAATCCTAAACTACTCTTGAGTCTTCGGATTCGCCTTCGTTGGATTCAATGTCGAGGGGTTGCTGAGAGACCTTGTTAATTGATTGCCTTTAATCTTCTTGGCAACCCTATCTCCATGAGGATAGATGGATTGGGGCCCCTCTTATGGAATGCCTTAAAATGCGTGCAATGATTCCTTAAGGTTACGTGGGAACCCCTAGGGTTTGGGTAGGTTTAATGCATGGGAAAGTGACTTCGGTGCACTCTCTTTGGGTTGATCATATGTATGAGAATACAGTGACTGGAGTTACTTTGGAACTCTTGTCTTGGGATGGAACATTATATGCATGAATAGGGATGTAAAGAGCGCAAGAAGAGAGAATGCAATGATAAAGTAAACGTGCATGCATAAGCAGTTAGATAGACATAATAACAGTAAACAAGTATAAAGAAAAGTAAAAGCAGTCGCCTTTTCCTTTACGGTTTTGAAAATGGTGCACGTGTCTTAAATCCGGCAGAGGTTTGGCTATGCATGGTGTCTTTATGAGCATGAGGTTGAGGGTTTACTAATGCGTCCTAAAAAGGCTCGGTTCTAGATCTTCAAACCTAGCCAGATCTTCAAACCTAGGCCCACTCACCGAGGTGATGCTATGATCGGTTGGTGATCCGATCAAGGAAACCATCTAGAGGCTGTAGGCGAAGAAATTGACACAGCATCTTGCCCACAACCAATGTACCATTCCTCCTTCTAACTAGAAGGGACAGATCAGGGTAAATAATACAAGTATGCAGAATGCAAGTGCACGTGCAATGTGTGTGTGATTTTTGAAAGCCGAGGAAAGAGCCCAATAACTCCCATCCATCCTATTCATCACATTCATTCATGCATAGCAGTTAATAAAATGTAAACAAAAAGCCCAACTACAAAACAAAGATGCAAGAGTTAGTATGTGGATGACAAACTTAATGCAAGATAATATGAATGGAGTTAAATGCATGTTTTTGAAAACAACTTTAAAAATTTGATTTTGAAAATTAAAAGTGGATAGGATTGGACAAGTTAATTGAAGACTCTACATGGGTGAAGGGTGAAAAAACATGACTATGGCCTAACCATCTAAGTGTCCCCAATGGAGTGGCCAACTGTCGCGCCCTGATTTTTCGTATTTGAGGAATACACACATAAGCGGAAAAAATACTATACTCTCTCGTTAGAACTCATCCTCCTAGAAAAATGAGTGCGACTAGGTTTGAATGAAAAATTGATTTGAATAAAGGGCTTTTGGAAAACAATTCGGATTTGCCACCCAACTTGATTAAGGTGAGTTAGGTCACCTAAAAACTAAGCACAATCCAAAGACTACACTTAAGATTTTTGAAAATGATTTTGAAAATACCTCCTCAAGAGAGGGGTTTTTAAGAAAACGGATTGTTTGGCAACCTTTGAAAAAATTTAAGCATTTTTTTGAAAATAACTCCATTTAGTCTTTCGAAAATAGTGATCCTAAGTTCGGAGGTTGGTTACATGTAGGGAAGACGCACTAAGCCATCACCCTACCCCGCCCTTGCGGTACTCACATGTTTATTCACCCTAAATTCACTCATTAAAGTCTTCGATTAATAAATATCCAAAACTATCCACTTTAGAAAATAATGTTTAAAAGAATGATGCGTGATATGCAAGTGCAATAGAAATATTTAATTTTAAAAATAGATTTGAAAAGACTTGATTAGATTTTCGAAATAGATTTGATTTGAAATTGGAATGGATTTGAAAAGATAGATTTAATTTTGGAAAGAGAGTTCTAGAAATTGGAAGCAGGGATTTAAAAATAGATTTTGAAATTGAAGATTTGAAAAAAGTTATGACCGCACCCATGAGGGTTGCCTACGTATCTTTTTTGAGGAATCAGGTTAGTCGTAATTCGGACAAGAGTCCGATTGAAAATAGAAGGTTTGATTTAAAAAAGATATTTTGATTTGAACTTAAAATAGAAGATTAGAAATTAGAATTTGGAATTAAAAAAGATTTGGACTTTGATTTGGAAAGACAGAACTTGGTAGAAGGATTTGGACTTGTTTTGGAAAGATTGAGATTTAGGAAACCTAGACTTAGGAAAGATAGAATTTAAGAAGGACTTGAGATTAAGAAAGACTTGTCTCGAACGTTGGATTTGGAAGATTAGAGAAAGATTGTATTTAAGAAAGATTGAATTTAGAAAAGGTTCGAATTAGAAAAGTTTCAAAATAGGAAAGTTTTATTTTAGGAAAGTTTCGACTTAAGAAAGTTTCAATTTAAGAAAGATTTCGAATTAGGAAAGTTTTCATCTTAAGAAAGGTTTTAAAATAGGAGAAAAAAAAAATTAAAATTGGAAAGTCTTGAAATTGGAATGTTTTGAAATAGGAAAGTTTTGAAAGTAAGAAAGTTTTGAATTTAGAAAGTTTTAGATTTGGAAAGATTTGAAGTTTAGGAAAGTTTAGAATTAGAAAATGTTTGAAAGTTTGAGTTTTAAAAAACACTTGAAATAAGGAAAGGTTTGAGTTTAGGAAAGATTTGAAAATTTAGATTTGGAAAGTTGAAATGTGAAAAGGTATGGAATTAGGAAAAGATTTAATTGGAAAGATTAAGAAGCTTAAAGTTTAAGGAAAGATTTAAAAGTTTAGGTTTTGAAAACTTAAGGTTTAGGAAAGTATAGGATTAGGAAGGAGTGGATTAGGAAAGGTTTAGATTAGGAAGGATTGAGATTCCTATTTCCTAAAACAAAAGATTAGATTTTGTTTCTAAAAAGAGATGATTTGATTTTGTTTCCAAAAACGGAAGATTAGATCTAGTTTCTTAAATGGGGAGATTGGATTTGGTTCCTCAAGAGAATATTTAATTTGGCATGAAATTGGAAGGTGAAGTTTTAGAAATCCTAGATTTGGAAGACTATAGCTTTGATGTAGAAAATAGGTTTTGGAAACTTATGATTTTGATGTTTAAAAAAATGAGATTTTGGAAATGTAGGTTTTGAAGCAAGATTGGAAATCATGTTTTAGGAAAGAGAATTAGGGTTTCCTAATCGTTGGCTCTAGGGCTTAACTTGGACTCTAAGAAAAGAGAGTTTGGAAAGTAGAATTTTTGAAAAGAAAATGTTTTTGGAAGGAGATCTTAAAAAGGAGTTTTTGAAAAGTAAATTTTGAAAAGAGAATTTTTGAAAATGAGTTTTTTGGAAAGAGTTTTTAGGAAGGAAACTTAGGGAGTGTTTTTGGAAAGTATATTGGAGGAGAGACTTTAGAAAGTATACGTAAAAAGAGATTTTGGAGAGGATTTAAAAAGAGGTTTTGAAAAGTAAGTTTAAAAGGAGATTTTGGAGAGGGCTTTTAATATAGACTTTTACAAGTTTCTAAAAATATCTCACTTTCCTAAAATGATTTTAACTGCAAGAAAATTAGAACCATTCTAGGATAGTAGTTTTGAAAACAACAAGGGTTTGAAAATATGGACCATAATGGTCACTTTAAATGTAACACTTTCCTAAAGCAACCCTAACCATGAAAATGCTAGAATCACCATAGGATTGTGACTTTGAAAATAAGTTTTGAAGAAGAAAATTTTAATGTAAGTTTTGAAAGCGGTTTTGATGCAAGTTTTGAAAACAAGTTTGAAAATGAATTTTAGAAAAATGCAAAATCATGATATGTACAATGCAAATTGGGGTCGTGAACATACTGTTGACTCAAGGTTGATCCCCATGTTGATTTTGATGATAACAAAACCATGTGGTTGTTATCTAATGATTTCACTTGAGTGTGCAGATTAGACTATAATCATTTGATAACAAGAAAATAATTGAGTTGATCGGTTGAGTATCCAACAAGAAGATTACTTAGGTAATCTTATTCTTGAAGAGATTGAAGATGCTCAAGGAGTTCAACAAGTATTCAAAAGAAGGATGCAAGTGACTGAAGATCTTATGATGATTCAAGAAGTTATTCAAAGAAGCAAAGCACTCAAACAAGATTATTTGAAGAGTATTCAAGTTGACATGGAATCAATTCTTGAAGACTAAAATACAAATTGAAGTACAAATACAACAAAGGATTTCAAGTAGAATTGAAGACCGAAGAGCTGGCACCATACAAATATGGTTTACACTTCACTATGAAGACCCTCGATCCTCATGGCCATATCAAGTCCACTATATCATCATGCATGCTATGAACTTCTAAATTGGTTGATTTTTCTACTCTAAATCTGGAAAATGCATCGAGGCATAAAGCATAAAAGAAGGGGGGAGCAACAAGTTGAAGGTTGTCAAGTAACAGTGGAGAACTTGTCACATTGAAGATATTGAAGAACTTGTGGTGAGAAGCTTGTCATGAAACAATGAAGACAAGAAGTATGATGAGTTGATATATTCAGCAATCTCATAGTTGCAACCTCATTTAGATGACTCTTACAAGACATGAAAGCTCACCTTGAAGATTTGAAGATGTCTTGCAAGAATGGAACAAGAAGAGACTCACTTAAAGACGTGGAAGCTTTTTTTGGAAGTTTTGAAGATGTCTTGAAAGTATTGATAAGAAATCACAAGAGTTGGAAGCTTCATTGAAGATTATGTTGAAGTCTTGAATTGATGGAAGAAGTTATATTGATTAAAGAATCCTAGAAGAAATCAAGTTGATAAAGATCAAGCAAAGAAATTGAAGAAGTTCAAATAAGCATGAAAGATCAATTGAAGAAAAGAGATCTCAAGTCTTGGAAGCTCTCTTGAAGATTTTGAAGAAGACTTGGATCAATGGAAGAAGTAATGTTGATTGAAGAACTCTAAATATAATCAAAAGTGTATTGATTTTATCTTGAAGAGTTGAAGATGTTCTTGAAGTCAACATGCCTTGAAGAAGTCTTTTCAAGCCTTAGAAACCTTATTTGGATGATCCTTAAAGAGCTTGAAGATATTGAAGAAGATTGAAGAAGTATTGCAAAAGTTAAGAATTTTCCTAAAAAGAGTCGACCCCTCAAGCAAAAGAGTCAATTCATTCCAACAGAGAGTTGATTGTGCAGTTTTAGACCAAAAGAGTCGATCCCTGGACCAAAAGAGTCGACTCATTTGGGCAGAACCTTCAAAAATCTGCTGTAACACAAAAAGAGTCGACCCCTGGACCAAAAGAGTCGACTCATTTGGGCAGAACCTTCAAAAATCTGCTGCAACACAAAAAGAGTCGACCCCTGCAGCAAAAGAGTCGACTCATTTAAGGTAACGACTAGTTTTTTGAACGTTATACTCCGCCGTTTTCGTATCAAATGGTCTCCCATCAATCTCCAACGGCTATAATCAACTCAAGGCTATATATACAAGATCCCCAACACATATATGATGATGAAGAACAAGAAGAACATGAGAAGAACTCAAGATTAAGTGCTACAAAGTGATATTTCATCTTCCACATCTTATACTCTGTTTTTATTCTTTTGGGGGGATCTTGAGTGAGCTGAAAATTTGTTTATCTACTCTTTGAGAGAGAGAGTTATTCATTGTACAACCTTCATCCATTATTGGGTTGGTTTGTAAACTTGTGAGTTTGAGTGTTCTTGAGAAAAACACTTGTGAATTTGGGTGTAGCTTGGGAAAAACACTTGTAAAGTTTGAGTGAAGCTTGGACAAAATCACTCGTAAGTTTGAGAGAAGCTTGGACAAAATCTCTTGAATTTTGAGAGCTTGGGGAAGAGCTCTTGTAAAAGTGAGCTAGGCACTTGGAGAAAAACTAGCAGCTGTATAAGGAAAGTTTACATAGTGGAATACCTTCGAGAGGATCGAGGAAGAGAGGACGTAGGCAAGGTTTGGCCGAACCTCTATAAATCTGGTGTTCTTCATCTCTTTGCACATATTACTTCCTTGCATTACATCTTAGTATTTGTTTGCTAGTTTGACTACTCACTGCTTGTATTGCATTCTATTGTCTGTTTGTTTGAGTTATAGTTTGATTAGTCATTGTTATATTACTCAATCAATTTTTAGTTGAATTGTTTGGTATAAATTCTATAAAACCCAATTCACCCCCCCTCTTGGGTTGCCTACTTGGGCCAACACATACAAGGTTAAAGGCTTCACCATATAATCAACGGGGTTGAACCCAAGTGGTCTTCGGTTAAACTAAGAGAAAGCCCTCGAAACAGTGACTTTCAATAGCCTAATCCTACACATGGACTGGAGAGTCCTTTATTTCAAGCATGCAAGAAAGGGGGGGAAGAAGATGAGGAATTAAAATAGAAAAAAACCTAAGTAGATTCAAAGAGAGAAGAGAGAGGGGAGAAGTTGCGTAAACGTAAATAGAGAGCCTATCTTGTGTCCTCTTTTATTTGCTTGCTCGGTTTGCTTTCTTTACTTCGATCTTCACTTTGCTTTGCGTCGATCTTCGATAACTTGCTTGGATCTTCGGGAACTTCGAAGTTGTAGCACTTCAACTCTGCAATGGAGGCTTTGGAGGCTAGTATAGGAGTGTATAGGGGTGTATGTGAGTGTATGAGAGCTAAGGTTTGTGTATATAAGGGCTAGGGTTTGAAAAATCTAAAGAAGACTAGGGTTTAGGGAGGTTACGAGCTCTGTATATCGAAGAGGTCAGTTTTTAGACTAAGTTTCAAACCTCTTTCACGCTGGAAGAGGCTCTGCATTTATAGACAGAGGAATGACCTGGTGCCTGTTGCAGTGACACTAGTAGTGGCGCCAGCCAATTAGGAAATGTTTAAGGTTGGCAAGCAACGTATCTTCAGAAGATTTGGGCGTCTGTGTTAGTGACTACCATGCAATTTTTAGCTTGGCTTCACTAGGAGTGGCTCCAAAAGGTCCGGAAATGGTTTAAAAGGGCCGGGAATGGCCCAGAAGGCCGGAAAGGGACAAGAACCCTTAGAATAGTGTCTCAGGGGTAGTAGACTTGAAAATTGATGACATGATGTGTTGGAAGGGTTGACTAGGCCATCAGGGGCAAAACGATCAATCGGACTGGAAAGTTATCGGGATGAACTCGGAATATCCTAAAAGAAGACTCGAGGCTCGGAAACATTACTTAGAATGTCCTAGGAGGTTACCGATTTGATACGTAGAGACGATGTGGTTGGAAAAGGCGACTGGCCCATCAGGGGCAAAACGGTCATTTCGCACCGGGTTTGCCGGAACTAACTCAGAATGATCTGAAAAAGTAATAGAAGTCCGAGGATACTATCAAAAGCATCCCCAGGAGGTTACCGATTTGATACTTAGAGCCGGTGTGTTTCCTAGGGCATTCGGATGTTGAGGGGCAAAATGGTTATCTTGACCAGAATGTCTCGGAATTGGCCCTAAACTAACTAGAAGGCACCTAATCATGTCGGATTGTCTTTAAGACAATCTTGGAAAGGTGGACTTACCGTTCTGAGGACTTAGGTACTTTCTCGAAAGACGTATCGGAAATGGCCCTAAGGGCAGTTTGGTCATTTTTTACCGGAGTGGGCTAGCAAACACTGGTGTTGATCTAGATTTTGAGTGTTTCTGTCACTTTGATGGCGGTCCCGTGATATAGGGGTTTGTCGGCAATTTCCTATATCGACCTGTTTGCTAGTGTTTCTGCTACTCTGGCGGTTGCTATGTTTACGAGTATTTCCGTTACTCTAACGGGTTGCGATCATTCCAAAGACTGCCTGATCTCGGGAAGTTGCTAGGTGGACTTAGCACCTGAGGAATCAACTTTCTCAGAAGGCGTGCCAAAACAGACATTTCTACATTGGAGGGCTAGCAGGCGTCAAAGGTGAACCGTTCTACCATCTCGGAGACTTAGGGTCTCGTCTCGGTCGATTGGTTTGAAGGGACTTACCGTTCCGAAGAGTTCACTCAAAAACGTGCAAGACAGGATGGACTTACCACCTCAAGGAATCAACTTTCTAGAAAGGTGTGCATAATTTAATTGGAATTGGAATTGGAATTAGACTAGAATTGGATTGAAAAGGAGACTTACCGTCTTCGAAAAGACATGCCCACTAGAATGGGACCGAACAATACCCTCAAGGGCATTTTGGTCATTTTGCCTCTATTTGGGTCCCATGGGCCCATGAAGTGATTGATTGACAGGATTAGACTTGAAAAATTGATTTAGATTGGAATATGTCCATATCGACTTAAATATAAGTCTGGACGGACTAGAGACTGCTGAGTGGGCAAAAATGGGGTGCTTACAACCCTCTACCGTAGAACAATCGTTTCTAGTTTAAGGTCTTGTCACGAAAGACCTCGAGTTGGCACCATACATTAAAAAACTCTTGTCTCTCTTTCATGTAAGCATTCTAGTCCATGGGTTTCAATTCATAACATAAATATAACTTGCATGCCTTTAAAAGTATAATATTTATAATTGAACATAAACATTGATACTTTGAAAACATATGAAAAATATTGCATGATATGGAGTTGAACTTAAAACATTTAGAAAGTAATAGGGTTTTACTCATGGCATATCGTGCTCACCTCTAATCTTGAGGGTGGAACTTAATAAGTATACTCCTACATGTAGAACACATAAAATGATCAACCACATTGACTCCATGCTATAACTCAAAGAAAAGAGAAGTAAACTCATAAAGGAGGGGTATTGAAGTGTTAAAATCAAATGATAAAAGGGTTGGAATAATTAGTGAGAAGTGCAGACACTTTTGACAAAAGAGGTTGACTCATGGGGCTAAAGGATCGACTCTTTTGTAAGAAAAATGAAACTTTGAACTTTTTAAACAAAAAGGTCAACTCCTGAGCTGAAAAAGTGAAACTGAAAATTCTCTAGACAAAGGGTTGACTCCTGAAGCAAATGGGTCAACTCCTGAACTGAAGAAGTGAATCTAGGAACTCTCTGGACAAAAGGGTTGACTCCTGAGGCATAGGAGTCGACTCCTTTTTTTGAAAAAATGAAAACCCAGATTTCAAACCGAAAATCCCACAAACTCACTCAAACCAAAACCAAACTTCATCAAACATTTCTCAAACTCCTCAAATACTTCTAGGATACAAAGACTGGCCCAAGAAGATCACAATAACTCAAAATGGAGTAAAATAAACAAGCTAATCAAAGAGATTTAGAGTTTGAAATTTCAAACCCAACATGTATAAATTTGAAGGTTTTACATACCTTTACCTCAAACCTTAACATAAGTTTATGATACTTCAAAATCTAGCCAAATGAGACTCAAATGAGTTGTCAAGCATTACCCAAACGTCATAACTCACATAGATATACATATATACACATGCAAGCTAGGGTTCGTAGCTTTCTTCAAGCTTGTTCAAATTCATCAATGGCTTCTCTTGGTTTGGGTTGAGACTATCCAAGCTTCTTGTTCCTTCAATCTTTTCCTTTCTTCTTCTTCTTTCTTTTTCCTCTTCTCTTCTTCTTCTTTTTCTTCTCAGTAGGTGAGTGCGTGTGTGTGTGCGCGTGAGTGTGGGTGTGTGTAGTTAGGAGATACACGTGGGAATTAATCCATTGTATCTCACACTAGGAGTATATGTTACAACATGCATTACCATTGGTTATCTTGACCTAATGGCACATTAGAATAATACACAATTTAGAAAAATTCAGATAATAGAGGTTCGGGATATTACATTATTATTGTCATTGCATACCTTTGTAAAATTGATAATTTATAGAAAAATGCAATGCATAAATCAATTTCTAACACCTTTTCTTATCCGCAAGACACAAAGTGAATGGGTCCTACATACTTTTATTAATGTGAGTCCCACTGCATTGTGTCTTATGAATAAGAAAATAAATTGAGAAATTATTTTATATATAATATTACTCTATTTTATAAGTTGTATTATTTGAAACTAATTCTGTAAAACCCATTTAGAATCCTATGTCGACCAACGGCAATGTGGTTTGTATATTTATTGAGTTATAACTAATGGACGCTATTGAGTATTATAACAATAATGAGCAAAATAAATTTTGATACGTATACCTAGGTTCTAGTTTAGTTTGGTTAACTGTCAACTAATTGTTGGCAACTGATAACAAAAGTAATCTAATCAGTTCTCTGAAAAGGGAACTAGAACTGAACTAAATCAAGGACCCTTATGATGTGCTTAGATTAAAAATTTGGTGATAGGAAATAAAAAAAAAAAAATGTGAGAGAGAAAAAAAATAAAAATACTGTTTCATTTTGTTTTCTTTTCTTTTATTTTTTTTTGATAAATCTAAATTTCAAACACAATACTAAGAATGAGACAAAAAAAAACTGTCAAGGTTGAGTTAGGTTCAATTCTCGTGTTAGTCAGCTTCACCCCAATATTTTTGTTTAAAATAAGCTTTCTTTTGACATTATTTCACTAGAACTCTTTCTGTTTGGAACTAATTGTGTGTTTGCCCTATTCATTTGGATGATTTTCATCTAGAGCCCTTGTGATTTCTGATATTGATAACAACACCTCTTTGGTTTCAAATATAGGCAGCAACACCCTCTACTGTCAAGTCCTATTTGTTAATTCTATTAGTTTTTATCATGTAAAAGACAATTATGCCTTTACAAAATTAGTTACTCAACTCATGTTCACATCCCTCCAACTGACCGTTGTCAGCTAGCCCATAATTTTGATTGTTGCCACCAACGGTCATATTTTGGGTTATATATACCCCCAGCAAGCGGCAAGCTGCTCACTTACTCTTAATCTCTCTTAATATTTTCATAAAATTAAATAAACCAAAATTTGAAATATTTACAAATATTAAACACTAATCACTCTGGAATAAACACATATTAATCAATAGAAATGAGAGACTAATGAAATATGCAGAAAATTCACCGAAATTGTTCATGAAAGACAAATCATATATGGAACCCCAAATCATAGTATTGAGGCCAAAAAAACCCCAAACATTGTAAACCCTAAACGGTAAACCAAAAGTCATAAAACAAAAATAATTTATTTTAAAACAAAATTCAAAGTATAAACTGACATAATAACACAAGAATCATAGATTAAACAAAAAGGGGTAATGATTGATGCACACAAAAAATAACCCAATGCAAGTTTGCAATAGGGTAGAGTTTAGGTCACCCCATCTTAAACCCATGCCCAATTATATTATAAAATTCATAAATATTCATATTATATTTATTTATACAAAAAATGCTTAGTATAAAAGTAAAGATTAGGGGGTTCCTAAAAAGTACGAATACACCGTTTAAAGTTCTGTATGCATGTCGGACACGTGTCAAACACACATGCTCTTTGGAACGGGGTGCGAGGTAGAGTATTGATTTTGATATAAATGCCAAGTCAACCAGATCTCGCACTAACTTTTACCACCAACATCTTATATACTCAATGTGTATGTATAACGTAGAAAAGGACCATACTACCATTCCCAAACAAGCGGAGACAGATAGAGCTTGACAGTAAATGGTGTTTCTGTTTATTTTTTAAACCAAGGAGGTGTTACTGTTAATATCATAAATCACAGAGGTCTAGCTGAAATTCACCCTACCCAAATATATTGACAAATTGTTACGTGGATGATGGTATATTCAAGTACACCTAATATCATCTCATTTTACTAATATTTAAAGCACCAAAATAAATGAAAAACCAAAGTTCAGATTTAGAAAAAAGACAAAGAAAAAAAGAATTTCTAACACCATTTCCAAAATGTAAAATTTGGAAAAGAATGGGATAAAAAAAAGAGGAAACAAGAACACAACATTTTAAATTTGAATTCTGATATTTTTCAGATGAAAACCAAGGTAAAACAAAATTTTGTTCATAAAAGTAAAGCTGTAGGCATAATTGAGAGGTCAAAGCTAAAACCAGACCATTAAAAAAAAAAAAAGAAAAAAGAAAGAGTCAAACTGGTTATAATTTTCAAGCCAATAGTTACGGTTTTAATGAGAAGATGAAAAAGAAGACTGTCAAATACACGACCGTTTACTTGATGCATAATCCTGCATCTCATATGGTTGTGTACAATCAAAGTGAGGTGGATTTAATAATTTCCAATAAAAGGAGATTCAATACCAAGAAAATGTCAAATCAAGGACGAAAGTGAAAACAAAAATTTCACATCAAGACGAACGTCCCACTGTAAAATAAATTACAAATTTGGATTCAGGAGTTGAGAAAATTTTGTATTAAAGTACATTTCAAATGTAAAACAGTTTGTATCTAAAAAAAAAGTTGTATCTAAAAGTTATAAATATGAGAAAAATACTATCAAAACATATTGTTAGGATACATTTGGTTTTGTGTGAATCAAAACTATGTAAAATACTCATTACCTCTAAAAGTTCAAGTGCAAATCAGGTTAGAAACTCAAGAAGCAGGGGATGGCTGGAGCGATGCATGGATGGCTCAAACCATTGTAGTGATATGAAAGTTTGCAGAGATACTGAGACAAAGGCTCAACGGAAGGCTCAAGCAATGATGGCTCGAGCAAATAGAGTATGGCTTGAGCCATGACAGGTTTGCAGAACCAAACAGAAATACAAAGAGAATCACTTGATTATAGCTCGATGTTGGCTCTAGTCATGATGGCTCGAGTGAACCATCAATGGCTCCAGCTATCGTAAAAGATCAATTCGAATTAGAGTCCAATCTCATTCAAATCATTTTACATTTGAGGATTCTCAAGCTAGGTATTATTCAACCAATGAAAAAGTAGTTCTAGCCTACTTTTATTGGTGTGGAAAGATGCTACAATAGTCTTGGAATTGTATGTATTTGGGTACTCTCAGATACACAAAAAATATAGAGAAGATTGAGGGAAGACACCCAGTGAGAGATTGATAGAATGGTGAAGAAATTGATTGATGAGTCTTTGAGTATACAGAGCTTCTTTACTAGTATTACTTAATTGAAAAACCACAGACAAAGATTGTCTTGATAGATTTTGAAAACGAAGAAGAACAACTTATTTCCATAAAAGAGAGTATGGTAAGTGGACTTATGAAATGACGAACAATGAAAATGGGATTAAATTACAATACATTTACTTTTCTACATTTTCTCCATATTTGGTGTTTTTAAATTTTTTATTAGTTATTTTTCATTTCGTTAACAGCACTAGGAAGGTTAGAAAGAATTTGTTTATATTTTTTTTCCGGTTAATGCAAAAAGTACCTACAGGAATGAATATCAATTTATCTCTATTGGTTCAAAAACTTCAATGCAAAAAATAAAATTTTCTTCATAAAAGGTAAATATCATCTGAATTTGTAGTTTTTTTTTTGCTTTTGAAATAGTATATATATCCGTTCTCAACTAACATTTTATTAGTTTGGGCTTAGACAAAATAGTATTTGCCTCTTATAACCCAAAAATATCTTAAATCCTACTAAATGCAAATTTTAATCACTATTATATTGTATAACCACCTTAACCTAATAACTAATTTCATACATATAAACATAAATAATTAGTGTTGTAAACCTAAAGTTTTGTCTCTCATCTAGGTGGTGTCTATATGAAACTCCTTATTTTGTTGAATTTTTAATGCCATGTCACAAGGGTATCAAAGTTGGGCCACTCTTTTCTAATAATTTGTAGACATGTAATTTTTCATTTATATATAAGTCCATTTTGAAAAACAAAATAGAATCGTTAACCCAAATAAAGCTTTTGGTTTTGAATTAAGATAAAATGACAATGGAAAATTTGTGAAACACATCCTTTACGAATTTTTTCTTAAATCAAAAGAAACATTTGATTTCAATATAAAAAGGTTCCTTTGATTTTAAAATTTTCTTTTGATTTGTGGTTATTGATAATCCTTCCTTCACAGTTTTACTGATCACAGATCCCAAATGACATTTATACTCTTTTTTTTTTTCAATAGAACATATCTGTTAACTGAATTAACATCAATAAGAAATCATGTGGACTTGTAATGATTTGATGAAATCAACTTCCTATTGAAGGCAAGAACGAAACTAACAAAAACAGAAACCTTGCAAAATCCTTTAAGCCTGAATTTGATTATTTTACAAATGTTTGGCTTCTTATCACGGATTTGAGTTCTTTAGATACAAAAATCAAAAGAATTCCGTTACTTGATTTGTAAAATACATATTTATCAAAATAATAAAAACATCTTCTACTGATGAGTCTCATTCTTCACTGTTTAATGTGATAATTGTACTTCTTTTTACTTTTCTATTTCTATTTTTTTTTTGTTAGTCGAATGGCTAGGCTATACAACAAAAGGTCGTGTCCTGCAGGTGAGCCCTCCCAAACCAGAATGAATGGTTTAAGTTAAAACCCTAGTCCAATTGAAAATGAAGATAAATACTTCCATTGTTATTTAGAAGATCGATATGTGGACTTCGTTTGGGTGGGGGAAGGATGTATTGAGTTTCTGAATGAAAGATCAAGTTTATGGACACCAAAATAAGACACAGGGTGGGTTGTGAAATTAAACTATTCTTCCCAAGGAAAAAGGCTGCACTGAGTTCTCTCTGATACAGGTGGGAGAGGGATATGTGAATATATATAGAGCTCACATGCTAGAGACGTAGTTGTCGTCGACACAATCATAATGGCTGTGGATTTAGCAAAGATCTTTTTAAGGATATACAAATTAGGGATATATAGTACATTTTATTTTCTCTGTGCTAGATCTATTCTTTTTGTCATGTGCAGGCCCAACTAGGTCTTATCTCGCGACAGGGAAGACTGCAAATTCGATGTTCAAGTGTTCACTTGTTGATATATGACTTGAATTCGAATAGCTAAAATTAATCTAGGACAAAGGAGATCCAGAATTAGAATTAAGGAAAATCTGTGGAGCCCTAATATTCCACTAGGGACCATTCCAGTTCTGATACTGTTTGTATCCTAGGCACTTGACCAAACCCAGCAAGTTAAACAGGACCATTCCAGTTCAAGTAATTCATAATGTATGTGATTCATGAATTGAAGTTATATATTTATTGATTTTGACAACCGATACGAGACAATTACAAGCATATCAAATTAGACACACAGTTCTCCGAGAAAGTTACATCCACCGGGGATATCCATACATTGTTCTGGAGCCACCCCAATCAGGGGTATCTAAAGCTAGCTAACAATTTGTGGATGGAGGACGGAGGATGAACCAGCACCAACAGCTCTGTGGTGCCTACTAGTGCATCTTACGCCAATTCGCGAGCGCGCTCATTTGCTTCCCGCCCGGCGAATTGCACATCGCATATCCAATTTCAGTTCATAACTTCTCTAATCTTCATGACTAGGTTGTGGTTTGGGTGCATAGGATCCGGATGTGAGATCAAGTTTACTGCTTCTTGGGCATCGGACTCGTGGCCACTATGCTGCGATGACCATAATTCCAAGCCAATTGCAGCCCCTGCCATATTGCCCATAGTTCTACCGTCATATTCCAAGCTTTAAGCTCTCTCAAACTCCCGAACATTACCCTTAATGGTGGCAACAGGGTCTCTCTGAGTATCGAAGTCAGGTTCATTGACCATGTTGTTTCTCCAAAGCCATACCATGCCTATAGCACCCATGAAGAAAGTTGGCCAATTCTTTTGTCTATGCTTGGGCCAGTTTTCCCTTCCAAATTGGAGTCTATCCAGTTCTGTAGAGGAAGAGAGAAGAAGAGTTGTAAATTCACTGGGTGCACTACCTGTTTCCAGATTTGCTGAGGAAGAGTGCAGTCACGAAGAGCATGGAGTGTTGTTTCAGAAGCATTGCCACAGATGGAGCAATTCCCATCGCTTATCAAATGTCTCCAAACCTTCTGTTGATTAGTCAGCAGCTTGTTACTAGGAATTAACCACATCAATTGTTTCCACCTGTGATTGCCTTTGGTTTTCCACACCACTAGTCCATTTCTTCTTATTTGCTGGTGATTCTTCTAAATTTTGGATTTGTGTGCATGCAGTTTGCATAGACATTTTTCCATCTGGGGAGTGCTTCCAAATAACTTCGTCTGGATTGTCACCTTGAGTATCAACTATCACAGTAAAGAGTCTAACTCTACATTTGCGTTGGTAGCATATGGCTAAGACAAGTCCAGTCCCATCCCCGACCTGGTCTCTAATATTCATTGACTTTCAGACGCTCCTCCGAGTGAGGTACAGGCTGCGTAGCGGTTTTAATGAGGGGCCTATATATCTGCTAACCAGATAGATATCCAACCAAAAATGAATATTGTCACCATTACCGACTTTCCATTTCAATCCCTCGATCCCTAAGAATGTTTCCTCCTCTGTGGATACTCCACCAAAGGTATATAATAATATTTGAGCTGGCCTGTGTTATTTTATTTCAAGTTGGGGCAATAAAATAAAAATTTATGATGACTTGACTCAAAATGTTATTAGGCTCCATATTTAAAGTCTTTTAAATAAGAGCCAAATTCGAATGCTAGCTACGCCTATATTCCTACAGATAGGTCTACGAAGTACTTAGTGAGTACTACTACCTTATTTTAATTTATTACATGTTATAGCAAATATAAAAAAAAAAAAATTCATGATGACTAGACTGAAAGAGCCAATGATGAGATATGTGTTAAGTAATTACATACTGGATAGCCATAATACTCAGTTTTAGCTACCTCTTGATATTCTATTTCTTTTCTTACCATAGATACCCTCTGATATACAAGTTACCCACTGATAGTCAACGAACACGCCTATGATGTTTAGTAATATTTACCTTATTTAATTGCTGCCATAAAAAAAAAAAATCCAACCGTCCATGATGACTTAGACTCGAGAAGCCATTGGCCGGGAGATTTGTTTAAGCAATTACATTAAATTATATTAAGGATTTTAAATCTTGAAACAACAGCCAAATTTGAATTTGTGTGATGCCTCTCTCTAAGCTGCCTAATGATATTGTAAGGCCTTTCTTCATGCATATAATAATGAAGCTACAACAAGCTTTTAGATTTGTAAGGCCAATAATTAATTAATTAAACCTAAGAATTACATGATATTTTATTAAGAATTGAATTCGAACAAAAGTTGTTAATAATTTGTGACAGGGAGCTGTTATTTTCAAAGCCGTTATTGCACCATTTACAATACAACTCTCTTTCTTTCTCACATGGAGACGTTTAATTTGCAACATTTAATTACTAAAAGGTATTTAATTAATGCTATGGTTCCATGTTGGACATATTGAAATTCAGGTGTCAAAAATCATCTCAAGCAATATTTAATGCCTATTCTTCCATGCAGAGCTGAAGAAGTCATTGAATCTTAAGGCGTACGTACTACTTCTGAAAATTAATGTTTTTTGTGGTAAGGAAGAATACTCCAATTCTCAATCTACATGAACGAAATAAGGTTACCTCAGCTCCAATCCCAAAGATTCAGAATTACAAGTCTCAGAATTTCATTCCCATCTCCACTTCCATATGTACTTTAACTAATTAAATAGAGAATTAACCAGCAGGACACTAACATTAATTCCTAGAAATTCCGATAATGAAGGTATTGACATATTATAGCCGGTCACAGATTTGGAAGTTAGAAACGCGCTTTGCTCGTATGAGAAAATTAAATCTCCAGGGCCAGATGGTATTACTGGTCACTTCTATTTATCTTTTCTGGCATATAATTTGTAGCTGGTCTGTCATGTGGTGGCTTTCTTTTTTTTTTTCTTTTTTCGTGGAACTGGTGTGTTGGATAAAGTTAAACGTAACTTTCATTGTTCTTATTCCGAAGATTGATCATCCATCTGTGATTATGCATTATCCCCCTATTATCATCTCTAATGTCATTTATAAAATTGTTTCATCTCTATTACGGTTAACAGGATGGACCTTCTCTTAAACGAGCTTATATCCTCCCCTCCAAAATGCGTTTATTCCTTCATGCCACGTTGAAGATAATACTCTGATTGTTTATGAGTTTCATTCTTTGAAAAAAATAAATTGGATTCAGAAAAAAGCTTATGACAAACTAAATTGATCTGTCATTTGCCAAGTTTTATCGAAATTCAAACTTTCCAGAACACTGGATTGACCGCGTCGGGACTTGCATTTTTACCACTTCTTTTCGCGTTTTAGTTAATGTTGGTCGTACATAAATTGCTTTAAACTGGCCAGGGGAATTGGATAGGGAATATCCTTTATCCCCCAACTTTTTCATTCTAGCGCTGGATGTTACAAGCTGCTAATGTGAAATCTGTTACCATCTTAAAGCGTTCTCAAAATGAGTCTATTATATATTCCTGTAATGTGTTTTGTGGATGACCGTTTTCTTTTCCTCAAAGTATCTCCCCGTTAGTATTGCTAACAAAATCAATTATCTAATTTCTCACTTTCCTTTAGCTTTGGGTGGTCAAGAAATTAATTGGAGCTAGCAAAACGGTTGCAGAGTCTTCTCCTAACCCTAAATGTAGCGATAGAATAGTTATTTTCCGGTTTGTTTCAATATTCAACACAACCGGCTGCAACAATCAGAAGAATTTAGGCCTTCCCCTCATTGATTTAATTGTGAAAGTAGTATTTTATTTATTTTATATTTTACGGTTTCCATTTTAGAACAAAGGTATTTTAGTTATTTGAAATTGTTTAGGATTTTCTATTTTTATAAGCCGTAAACCAACAGCGTATTATCTCTCTTTCTTTTTGGTTTTGGAGGAATGCCATAATCCATTCTTTTTCTTCTTCTCATTCTCTGGATTGTATTATCTCACGTGGTATCAGAGCCTTGATCAATTCTTTTTCTATCTCATGAATATTGATTCAACATTGTGGCACTAATCTGTGATACGGAGTTCAAAGCATTGATCTAGAATAAACCCAAAAAAGCATACGGCACAATCAAAATTGGAAGGACCCATTGATATTTGAGTATTTAATTGGTTTGTTGGCTATTTTGCATTCCAATGTGTTTTTTGTAAGCAACCCATTTTTGCCCCTCGACAATATCTGGTCTAACCCAACACTCTAGTAAAATGTCATAACACTATTAAGCTTTGAGTCAAGTCGACACAAGTATGCCATCAAAACCCCTAGTGTCACGGGACCGAAATCGCCCCTTGGCCATGGCATGTTTTTAAGAGAAAAGTAAAACCTCTGGAAACCAAATCGTCACAACCGTCGGAGTGACAAAAACACTCTTAAACCCAGGTTAACACCGGTGCCCACTAGCCCGACATGGTGAAAAATAACCAAATTGCCCCTAAGGCACTCCAGCATGTATTCAAGAAAGTATTAAGTCCCCAAGATAGTAAGTTCAGCCTCTATAACTGTCCCTTGACAGCTCGGCACGTTCAAGATGCGAATCAAACCAACTTTGATTCAATTATGGTCAAGTCTGGTCAAAATAACCATTTTACCCTCGGTGACCCGTGCATTTCCTAAACTACGTTGACTCTGGATACCAAACTGGCTTTCATTGGAATACCCCAATGGATATCTCCATCCATTTCCAAGTGATTCCTTTGACTCGAAACACGTCTAAGTCAACAAATACTTCCTAGAGCGTCTCATAAACGCTTCGTTAGGGTTATTTTTTTCTCCAAATTTCTTATTAAAACGCACTGTCAAATGACTTGAGAAATGTGTAAATTAGGAAATTTCTGAAATTCTTTCCATAGGTCTTTCCCTTGATACGGCTTGATTAAAAAGATCGCTTTCCGAAGCATCCGATCGCGTGGCCCATAAATTACGACTTTAAAAAATTATTGGAGTGTCTCACAGACACTCGGTCAAGGTTGACTTTTCCTTCCATTCCCTTATTAAAACATACAATTAAGTGACTTGAGAAATATATAAATTAGGAAATTTCCTGAAGCTTGTCCGGAGGACCTCCCATCAGTACAGTTCGATTGAGGAGGTCCTTCTTGAGGGAATATTTCTATCATCCAGAATCCTTTGAAACTCTTCGAGGGCTTCCGGTTCTTGAGAAACAACAGGAAAACATAGAGAACGTGATCGATTTTCCTGACTCTTTCTCGAATTACACGGATTTTGAATCGAAGTTAGCATAAAAGTTCCCGATAGGGGAGCGTGTGCTACATGCGTCTAAAAAATGGTCAGATCGGAAAAAACTTACCTTGTAGCCCAAGTTAGGGTAGTACAAAGAGTGCCACGTGGCACTCAAATAGTGGCGCAGTACAGGAGCATGTACTACATATGCCTGGCTTAATTTTGGCTAAGCACATGTAGTTTATGTGCCAGCCCCTAACTCTTTTGCCTATAAATACTAGGCCACTCCCTTGATATTTCAAGGTCGAAAATCTATGGCAAAGCCCGGTTAAAACCTCTCCAGAGCCCTAGGAAACCCTAGATACTCCCCCTTCTCAACCCTCCAAGTATCTAAGCCTACTTCCACTCAAACCCTAGCCCACACACTTCTCCATTGAAGCCTCCAAGGTAAACTCAAGACATTTCCAGCCCCTTCAAGTCCTTTGAAGGCCTCTCAAGTTCAAGCCAAGTCCACCATAGAAGCTTGAAGATGCGTTGAAGACAAGGTAGTGCTTTCTTTTAAGTTTTGTCTTCCCTCACTCTTCTCTTCTCCCTCTTGAAGCTCACTTGAGCTTTTCTCTATTTTAATCCCTGTCTTCAACCCCCCCTCTCTTGCTTACTTGAATAAGAGGACCTTAGGTCCATGCCCATGAGAAGATTTTGGGAAGCCACAAGTTGGGGTCCCTCCTTTTGACCTACCTTATCATGGTATGGTCCTAAGGCCCTTTACAATGTGGTGCACCCTTGAGCCTTATATGTTTTCATGACCCCCTTGCATATAGTTACTATGTTATGTATTGCATGCTTGGCTTTATTTTCATTCTCCACACCATTTTTCAAAAGCGCTAACTATTTTAATTTCTATGTCTTTTCCAAACTCCATATTTAAGTGTTTTTTTCAAAAATGGTTCTAAGAGTTGGTTTCTTAAAACCTAGTTTAAAGCCTCAGGTTTCCATGCCCTAAGAAGCCACCCTTAAGCCCTCTAACCTCCGTTTTGCATCCTTGCATTTTTTATTTTCAAGTTACATTAAAATAGTTTTTAAACCTTCTATTTCACTTTGATTTTTAAAGTTTTGTTCTCTAAAGTTTTGTAGTTTGAATGGTCCCCATGGAAACTCTCTTGAGTGGTCTCCCCACTATATTGACCAAAATAACCCTAACTCACTAGAGTGGATTTCTTCCCCCTAAAAGTAGTTTTAAAAAACAACCCTCTTTAAGAGAGGTTTTCAAAAACTCATTCTCTTTATCTTGCACTAAAATGGTTTTCTAAAGTCACCTTTTGCATATTGATTTTCAAAACTTTCACTCTCTTAAGTTAGAGGTGGTAATGGTCCTCATGCTCTTTTTAGAGTGACTTTCCTCATTATTGACCTTATGAACCTATACTTGGGAGAGTAAATTTTTATGGAAACGATCTTTTAAAATTCGTAACTCTCTCGAGTTGTTTTTCTAAAATTATGTTCACATGAAATGATAAAGTTTCCTTGCATAAAATCATGGTCTTCTAAACCTCTTTTCAAAGATCATATATAAAGCCATCATTCCAAAATCAATAGGTCCAAACCCTAGTTCAAAACCATCCTTCAAAGCCACCAGGTTCAAAACCCGAGTTCAAAACCATCCTTCAAAACCACTAGGACCAAACCCTAACAAAAAACCACTTTCTAAAACCATTAGGTTCCAAATGCCAGCTCAAAACCACCTTCTAAAACCTTAGGTAATCCTAGTTGGCCAACCCTAGGACACCTCCAAATTAACCCTAGGTTAACCTAACCCTAATTAGGTAACCCTAGTTGTCCAACCCTAGATCAACCTAACCCTACTTAGGTAACCCTAGTTAACCAAGCCTTAGGTTAACTTGACTCTAGTTGTCCAACCTTAAGTTAACTTAACCTAAGTTAGTTAATCTTAGGTTAACCCAACCAAAGTTAGAAGACTTCAAAGACTCCAATTTCAAACCTTTTTCAAACCCTTTTTCAAGCAAAATGACTTTCATAGCATCCTTTCAAAAATAATATCTAGTCTCTTGTGTTTTCAAAATCAATTTAAAAGTCTTTTCAAATGTTACCATGCCCTTTTTCAAAATGATTTCCCAAAACTCTCTTATACTCATCTCAACCTAAAATGGCTAGATATTTAGCATTTCCAAAAATCATTTTTCAAAATGTTTTAAAAAATTCACAACCCTAAGGTGATCCTAACCCTCTTATAGTTAGAGTTTCCAAGGAAAAGTGATACATTAAATGAAACCTACATGGTTCATATTAGGGTTCTAAACCCTAAGTGTTTTTCAAAAACCTTATTCAAAACATGATTTCCAAATGTCACATGCTTGAAGCAATTGTAGTCCTTCCATGACTAAGGTTGTTCAAGTAAAGGTGAAATACCCAAATGGGGTTCCATAAAGTTTTCAAAGCCCTAAGGAAAGTTTCTAACTCCTTTTCCAAACACGTTTTCAAAATTCATAACCTTAAAGAAGTTATTCTTTCAATAGCTAATCTTTTAAAGGTGGTGAGATATTCAACATACCTTCTATAAGGTATTTAAAAATAGTTTTCAAAAACTTTTCAAAGACAAGTTTACAAGAGCTTTCCCAATCCAAGCTCCCTTTCAAAAATCTCAAACCAACCTTCCAAAAACATTCCAAAACTCTCTTGAGGTGTTCTAAAAATATTTCCAAGCTCTCTTGAATTGTTTCAAAAATATTTCAAAACTCTCTTGAGTTACTTCTAAAACACTTCAAAAATTTCTCAAGTTCTATTTCAAAAGCATTTTCTAAACTCTCTTGGAGTTGTTTCAATACAATCCAAAGATTTCTCCAATTCTATGTCTAAAGACATTTTCAAACCCTCGAGTTCTATTTCAAGTCAAAACTCTTGAGTCCAAAGTTTCAAAACCTTCTAAGACTCCAATGAGTCTATCTTCAATCGGCCCTAGCTCGAACTACGAATGACCTGATTCTTGTCAAATAAGATACCTAGGCAACCTAAAATGGTGCGGTCATAACCCTTTTTTCCAAGTCAAATGTTCATTTTTAAAATGCTCTTTCGATCAAAATTTCTATTTCAAATCGCACTTCAAAACTTTTCTGTCTTTAAAGATCTTTCCAAAAATATGCATAATGCATCATTCATCCAAAAAGTGATGACCAAACCTATTTTCAAAATTCAGAAGTGAATTACAACTGGACTAGTGGTAACCGGTGATTTAAGTGAGTGAACCAAGGGTAAATAGACATATAGGTACCGAAATGGTGGGCTAGGGTGATGATGTTCGGATATCTTCCTTAAACATAATCAACCCTCGGACCATAGATTTCTATTTCGAAGAACAAAGCTGGAGTCACGTTTTTAAAAGAGTTTTCAAAAGGTTGCTAAAAACCTCTTTTTCAAAAACCTTCTTAAGAAGGACATTTTCAATACCTTTTCGAATATCCTAAGTTTAGTCTTCAGATTACACTTAGTTTTAGGTGACCTAGCACATCTATAACTATGTTAGGTGGCGACTCTAAAACTTTTCAAAAGCCCTTATTTAAGTGAAAAACGAGTTTTCAAGTTCAAACCCCCGTCGCACTTGTCCTTCTAGAAGGGTAAGTTCTAACAGAGAGAGTATTGTGTTTTTCCTGAGTCAAAATGACTAAAATAAAAATTGGGGCACGACACTTTTCTTGCATCTTTTTGCTACCTGTTGATACGTCCTTGTAAAGACCACAAACTAGATTCGTTCTTTAGGTTTGTGCATTGGAATTTCATTCGATAGTGGCAGTAACTCATGTTCTATAATCTGATTGCTTGTAAAGTACCCATTATTGTTGGGTTGAATGTATTCTTTCTAATCATGTCTTAGGATAAATTATAGTCTAGTGGCATCCGTTTGAATGGGAATAATTATTCTTATTGGTCCAATGTTATGAGAAATTTTTTACTTGGTAAAAGAAGATGGGTTTATGCAACTGGCTTAACAGTTAGGCCGACAGACACTATAATTGAAGGATATGAACAACTTGTGGCAACATGGGATATGGAAACGCACAAGTGCTTACTTGGTTTCATAATTCTATAGAGTCAAGTATTAGTATGAACTTTGTTGACTCAAGGTTGATCCCCATGTTGATTTTGATGATAACAAAACCATGTTGTTGTTATCTAATAATTTCAATTAAGTGTGCAGGTTAGATTATAATCATTTGATAACAAGAAAATAATTGAGTTGATCGGCTAAGTATCAAACAAGAAAATTAGTTAGGCAATCTTATTCTTGAAGAGATTGAAGATGTTCAAGGAGTTCAACAAGTATTGAAAAGAAGGATGCAAGTGATTGAAGATCTTATGATGATTCAAGAAGTTATTCAAAGAAGCAAAGCATTCAAGCAAGATTATTTGAAGAGTATTCAAGTTGACATGAAATCAATTCTTGAAGACCAAAGTCCAAATAGAAGTGCAAATACAACAAAGGATTTTAAGTAGACTTGAAGAACGAAGAGCTGGCACCATACAAATATAGTTTACACTTCACTATGAAGACCCTCGATCCTCATGGCCATGTCAAGTCCACCATATCATCATGTATGCTATGAACTTCTAAATTGGTTGATTGGTCTGCTCTAAATCTGAAAAATGCATTAAGGCATAAAGCATAAAAGAAAGGGGGAGTAACAAGTTGAAGCTTGTCAAGTAACAATGGAGAACTTGTCACATTGAAGATATTGAATAACTTGTGGTGAGAAGCTTGTCAAGAAACAATGGAGACAATGAGTATGATGAGTTGACACATTCAGCAATCTCATAGTTACAACCTCATTTAGATGGCTCTTACAAGACATGGAAGCTTACCTTGAAGATTTGAAGATGTCTTGCAAGAATGGAAGAAGAATAGACTCACTTAAAGACATGGAAGCTTTCTTAGAAGTTTTGAAGATGTCTTGAAAGTATTGATAAGAAATCACAAGAGTTGGAAGCTTTATTGAAGATTATGTTGAAGTATTGAATAGATGGAAGAAGTTATAGAAGAAATCAAATTGATGAAGATCAAGCAAAGAAATTGAAGAAGTTCAAATAACCATGAAAGATCAATTGAAGAAAAGAGATCTTAAGTCTTGGAAGCTCTATTGAAGATTTTGAAGAAGACTTAGATCAACAGAAGAAGTGATGTTGATTGAAGAACTCTAAATGTAATCAAAAGTGAATTAATTTTATCTTAAAGAGTTGAAGGTGTTCTTCAAATCAACATGCCTTGAAGAAGTCTTTTCAAGCCTTAAAAGCCTTAGTTGGATGATCCTTAAAGAGCTTGAAGATATTGAAGAAGATTGAAGAACTATTGCAAAAAGTTAAGGATTTTCCTAAAAAGAGTCGACCCCTCAAGCAAAAGAGTCGACTCATTCAAACAGAGGCTGAAAATCTGATGGAACATCAAAAGAGTCGACCCCTCACTCTAAAAGAGTCGACTCATTCAAACAGAGAGTTGATTTTGCAGTCTCAGACAAAAAGAGTCAACCCCTGGCACAAAAGAGTCGACTCATTTGGACAGAGCCTTGAAAAATTTGCTAAAACACAAAAAGAGTCGACTTCTGCTCCAAAAGAGTCGACTCCCGACACCAACGGCTACATTTTCTGACAGAAGTAATGGTGTGATCTGCCACCAAAACCACTCCCATACTTCTCTAACGACTAGAATCGATGCAAGGCTATATATATAAGATCCCCAACACATATTGGTGTAAGAAGAACATGAGAAGAATACAAGATTAAGAGTTACAAGTGAGATTTCATCTCCTACATCTTATACACTGTTTTTATTCATTTGGGGGGTTCTTGAGTGAGCTGAAAATTTGTTTATCTACTCTTTAAGAGAGTGTTATTCATTATACAACCTTCATCTATTAGTGGTTTGGTTTGTAAACTTGTGAGTTTGAGTGTCTTTGAGAAAAACACTTGTGAGTTTGAGTGTAGCTTGGGAAAAACACTTGTAAGTTTGAGTGAAGCTTGGACAAAATCACTTGTAAGTTTGAGTGAAGCTTGGACAAAATCACTCATAAGTTTGAGATAAGCTTGAACAAAATCTCTTAGGTTTTGAGAGCTTGGGAAAGAGCTCTTGTAAGAGTGAGCTGGGCACTTGGAGCAAAACCAGCAACTGTGTAAGGATATTTACATAATGGAATACCTTTGAGAGGATCAAGGAAGAGAGGACGTAGGCAAGGTTGGCTGAACCTCTATAAATTTGGTGTTGTTCATTTCTTGCTCTATTTTTCTTCCTTACTTACAATACTTACTTGCATTACATTATATTATTTGTTTGCTTGGGTTATTAGTTTGATTGCTCACTGCAACATTACTTAAATTTTTTTTAGTTGCATTGTTTGATATAAATTCTATAAAACTCAATTCAACCCCCCTCTTGGGTTACCTACTTGGGCCAACAAACTTCTCCCAATATGATACAGCAAAGCAAGTCCAATTTTGGAAAACAATTTTGAAGAGGAGAGTTTTAGGAAAGTATATTGAAAAAGAGATACATATGTTGGAAAAAGAATTTTTAGAAGGTGTAAAAACATCTTCTTATTCTCCCAATATGATGTAACACCTAGCAAAGCAAGTGTGGGACTAACATGTTGAAAAGAAGATTTTGATGTATCTTGAGTCCAATTTTGCCAAACAGTATGAATTGGAAATGTCCATTTAAAGTGCAACACAAAAAGATAAATCAATTCAAGAACTTTACAATGAGCTAACCATTTTCTGGGATCAACTAGCTCTTATGGAACCCCCTGAGTTGCAGATGTTAGATAGTTATGTAATATATCGAGAGAAGCAAAGGCTAGTGCAGTTTCTTATGGCTTTTCGAGATCAGTTTGAGCCTCTATGTAGTGCTATTTTACACAGGTCTCCACTACCTTCAGTTGATGGTGTTGTTCGAGAACTTATTACAGAGGAAACGCGATTCAAGGTGTCACGTTGTGCATCCCCCTCTTAGTCAGTGTTTGCAACTCCTTCTAATCGCCCTCCACTACTGCTTGCATCCCCCTCTCAGTCAGTGTTTGCCACTCCTCCTAATCCACTACTCTTGCCCTCCTAGGTTTTGAGTGTTTCCGCCACTCGGACGGGGTTGATATTTCCGCTACTCGGGACGGGGTTGACGATTTGAGAGTACTTCCGCTACTCTAACGGTTCTGTGACTACTGCTTACTCCACCTACTCATCTTATCTAGGTCAAGGGAAAGCCAAAACCCCGTGCAGCTATGGATGAGTGTAGTTTTTGTAGTCAGAAGGTAGGAAACATGCATGCCCTAGACTTGTTCAATTGAAAGGGCGCTCATCTTCATAGTCTTTCTCATGTCCACAGTTTCAGTTATTCTCTTGCCCTCTTGCAGCTCTTACAACTTTTTCTTTTGGTAGCACTATACCTTATTTTACCGTTTAGTTTTAGTCCATGCTTGCATCATCTTCGATGACTCTACCTTCTACTTCTGCTCTGACTACACACTCAAGTTTGCATGGTTCTCATACAATAGGTATCTCATACCATTATTGGATATTTGACTCTAGTTCTTCTCATCATATGACTTCTTATTTATCCATTCTCAGTCATTAAGTTTCCCTATCTTCTGCTATTACTATTTTTATTGCAAATGGATCTCTTATGAATGTTGTTTCTATTGGCTTTATTATTCCTTCCTTGTCTTCATCTTTGTTTATCCCTAATGTTTTCTATGTGCCACTATTGTCACTTAGTTTATTATCTATTAGTCAACTTTTTTATTCAAGATATGATGTTTTATTCTCATCTTTTAGTTGTATTGTTCAGGATTGGAAGTCCAAGAAGCTGATTAGGATCAGGCGTAGGGTTGGTGACCTATATGTTTTGGAGAGCTTGCACATTCCTGTGGTCGTTTCCTTAGTAGCTATGTCTTCTTTTCGTCTAAATCATAATTCTTCCCCATTTTATCTTTGGCATTCCCGGTCAGGTCATTTTTTTAGTGAGCGTTTGAAGAGTTTAGTTCAGTCAGGTGTTTTAGGTAAAATGTCCTTTAGTGACATTTCAAAGTGCAGTGGATGTAAACTTGCAAAAATGTCTGCTTTACCATTTAATAAAAATTCTTCTATTTCTATCTCTCCCTTCTCTATTGTTCATACTGATGTGTAGGGACTATCTCCAATTGTAACTAAAGGTGGATCCTTAGATTATGTCTCTTTTATTGATTATTATAGTCGCTTTAGTTGGGTTTATCTTATGTCTAATAAATTTGATTTTTTTCGTATCTATCGCACCTTTCATTCCATGATTCAAACTCAATTTTCTACGTCCATTAAGACTCTCCGTTCTAAGTTGGGTGGGAAGTATTTCTTAACCGAGTTTGTCAATTTCTTAAATAAATTTGGTACTATCCACCAGTCTTGTTACTCAAACACTCTAACACAAAATGGTAGAGCTAAAAGAAAACATCGGCACATTCTTGAAACAGCTCGCTTTCTTCTTTTTTCTTCCTTCATTCTTGCAATATTTTGGTGTGAAATTGTGCTTACTGCAGTCTATTTTCTTAATCGTATGCTCACTCCCCTTCTTTCTAGAGTCTCTCCTTGTAAGAAGCTCTTTAGTCAAGGTCCTAATTACTCTTTGTTGCATGTTTTTGGTTCAGCCTATTTTGTCCTTCTTCCTAAACAAGAACGTACTAAGCTTAGTGCATGTTCTCTTCTTTGCGTGCTCTTAGAGTATGGTATTCATTAGAAAGTGTATAGGTGTTATGATTCCACCTCCAAAAGATTATATGTCTCTTGTCATGTTGTTTTTTGGGAGCGCATTCCATATTTTACCCTTCCTCCTTCTACACAAGTGTCCTCTACATTGGATTCTCCCAAGATTTCTTCTTTTCCTTTGGGGTATTCTCGACGAAAATCTCCCTCTAATCGACATGTCTCCACCAGCTCTGATGCTCTTCAGTTTGTTTTAATGTACTCGCACGATCGTTAACAACGCTATCCCTTGTGTGCTCGTACTCCATCTGTAAGGCTTCTCGGTTTTAGTAATACTTGTTTTTCTCCTTCCTATTGAGCTTTTTTATATTCTATCCATGCTTATTCTGAGCCTCAATCTTACAAAGAAGCTTATACTGATCCTTATTGGGTGAATGCAATGCATGATAAGTTAATTGCTCTTGAGAAGGCTCGTACTTAGGAATTGGTTACTTTGCTAGAAGGTAAAAAACTCATTATGATGGTTCTTTGGAGCGTTATAAAGCGTGATTGGTTGCCAAGGGTTTTTCTCAATAGTATAGGATTGACTACGATAAGACATTTACCCTTGTAACTAAGATAACCACAGTTCGCACTTTGATCTCTATTGTTGCAGTCTGCCAGTGGCGTCTTTTTCAATTAGATGTCAAGAATGCCTTCCTCAATGGTCATCTTAATGAGAAAGTTTATATGCATCCTCCTCCAAGGTTTTCTCATCCTGCTAGTTATATCTGTCGATTGTGTCATGCTCTTTATGGTCTAAAGCAGTCTCCCTGTGCTTGGTATAAGCGCCTTCAGTCTACTGTAACATAGATTGGTTTTCATTCTAGTTCCCATGACTCTGCTATTGTCATTCGCCATACTATTGTTGGGATAGTCATTTTGTTGTCATATGTGGATGATATGATCATCACTGGTTCTGACTCAGCTATTATTTTTAAGGTGAAAACACGTAATTTTCACGAATTTGAGATGAAAGATTTAGGCCTCTTACGTTATTTTCTTGGGATAGAAGTTGTTGCTTCATCTAAGGGCTATCTTTTGTCACAATCCAAATATGCTAATTAGATCATTCGTCGTACCAACCTTACAAATGGTAAGGTAGTTGATACTCCCATTGAACTACATGCTAAATTCTCTGCTTCTGATGATATTCCTCTTGATGATCTTACTTTTATCGTGAGTTGGTTGGTTGTTTGGTTTATCTTACTGTGACTCGACTTGATATTGCATATGCAGTTCATGGGGTTAGCCAATCCATTTCTACACCTCGCTCTACTCACCGGGCTACTTTGTTACGCATCTTACGCTATGTTCATGGTACTGTATTTCAGAGCTTATTGTCTTTAACTTCCTCTTTGACTCTTAGGGCCTATGCAGATGCTGATTAGGCCAGTGGTATTTTTTATCGCAAGTCCACTACTGGTTTCTATGTGTTCCTTGGTGACTCTCTTAGGGCTATGTTTGTGGTAAGAAGCAGTCTATTATTGCTTGGTCTACTGCTGAGGCTGAGTATTGTGCTATGGCTTATGCTACAGCTAAGATTGTTTGGCTCCGATAGCTTCTCTCTAATTTGGGTGTTTCTTTCTTCTCTTCGACTCTGTTTTATTATGATAATCAAGTGTTAATCAAGTGCTATCCAAATTGTCCATAAGTCTGTCTTTCATGAGCATACCAAGCATATCAAGATTGATTGTCATTTTGTTCGACAACACCTTCAACTAGGTACCATTGCTTTAGCTTTTGTCTCTTCCTCTCTGCAAATTGTGAATTTCTTTACCAAAACTTACACTTTTGCTTGCTTTCGATTCTTACTTGACAAACTCTTGATGCTCACTGGGCTTGCATTTTCAGGGGGGGGGGGGGGGGGGGGGGGGGGGGGGGGGGGGGGGGGGGGTGTTTGAAAGTAGTAGTTTATAGATTTTATATTTTGTTGTTTCCCTTTTAGAATTAGGGTATTTTAGTTATTTGAGGTTGATTAGGGTTTTCTATTTTCATAAGCCATAAACCAACAATGTATTATCTCTCCTTCTTTTTGGTTTTGGAGGAATGCCATAATTCATTTTTTTTTCTTCTTCTCTTTCTTTGGATTATATTATCTCACAGCAGTAAGGTATTTTCAATACCGTATCATTGGCAAAGTTAATACCAAAATTCAAACCTGGAGATGCCGAGTTATTGTCATATGCTAGCCCCAGTTGCTCTTCTCAACCATGTGATGCTTGATTTCCCAATCCGACCTTATTTTGATAAACCTTGTTAGAAGCTCACCTCCTTAATTTGGTCATTTTTTTACAAAATCAGCTTACTATTGGCTTCTGATGAAACACAATAAGCAAGCTTCCTGTTATTTACCTTAGAGCTGTCAGCCCCCAAAACTTTCCTCAACTTGCCTCCTGTTTAAGGCCAGTTCAAGCCTAATAGAAACATGAGTTATAATGTTACGAAATTTCATGATATTTAGAAAACTTGATGATGGCTTTTTTGAAAAATTTGAGATCTCTACCAAACATAAATAAGGTGTATCAGATCACCTTAAAAAGTGTTTAGAAAAAACAACCTTGGTTTTTGAAATGATTTTCAAGTTTCAAAAAATGGTATTAATTTGAAAAGTTTTTGAATTTTGCAAGTCTTATAAAAAGATGACTGTATTCTCACAAACTAGAGATCTATCTTTAGGGGTTCAGTTATGGGTATAGGAAGTGTTGACTTCCTACAATACTTCATTGATAAATTGAGGAAAAATGTTCAAGGAACTTACAAGAGCTGCCTAAATAGACCACTGAAACCAAAACTAGCAAGCACTAGAAAACATATGCATACCCACCTATATCACAGGAGTTAAAAATCCAAATAAAACATGGCTTAACAAAGGGGTTTGAATGAGCATGATATGCCTTTCTATGTGTTCTACCTTCATAAATCCATGCCAAGAGCCAATGAGGATGATATGTTGCCACATGCATGACATATTGTGGTGCTGTTAATATACCCTTTTGTTGCACATCATCACAAAGGCCCATACCTGCCATCTTCCCCTCTAGTTCCTAAGCGTTGCTTAATATACATAATGTACGCTTCTCCTCGAGTTTCTTCTGAAGCTCCTCTATCTCCTTTTCAAGCTCTGTAATCTCTTCATCTAGTTTGATTCTTAGAAGATGCATAGAATTTACCTCCTCCTCCTCCTCCTCTTAGAGATTATTAGTCTCTCTATCTTACTCGACAATGGTGATCAGCATGTTAGAATCTAAGATTGCATGTTGCTTTGCCAGTTCATCATACAATCAAGCAAGGTTGGGGTCTATAGGAACATCAGCTTGGAGAACAAAGTGGGCAAGCACGACTTTCGCAAAATGATCAATGGCAAAACAAATGTCTAACCTTGCATCTTAACAAAGCACGAAACAGTGGTATTAGGTTAAAAGTAGACTTGTAGTGATGTCGGTGACCTTGGTGTTACACATGCTATATATGTACTGTGTCACATAGTATCATTACATAAAACATATTTGCTTCTGAACCTAGCATTAACCTGCAACTAAAATCCCTATATTTGGTGAACAAGGCTTCGAGGGTCGGTGCCCAGTTCTTAAAGATCATGCATCTACCTTTGATGTAAGATCCCAATTTTTTGAAGGCATTACGAATTGATTTTTAGAAAGAAGCTTTTCTAATATGATTGTTGTGGAGGCCTATATCTAAACATAGGGAGACAATTTGATGGCGACCACTGTATATTTGGTCCTTTTGGTCCTTTCCATACATTTTGAGATGACCTTGTACTTCTCTTTCCTCATCCTCTTTGAATTAATCTAAAAATTCTTTCAATGTTAGTGCAGGTGGCTCCAAAAAAAGTATCGAAATGCAAAATCAAGATGGGGACTTTTTGAAGGAATTAAGCTATGTCAAAAGCTTAAAAAGCTCAAAAAGAAGAAAAGAAAAATGGGGACATAACAAAGAAAGAACTTGAAGAATGTACTTATAATGGAACGGAATTAACTCTTAAAAATAGATCCGATACACAAAAGCACTTTCACTAGTAGGCTTATCACCATGTAAATGTTGTTAGAAAAATATAGATGTTAACCCATTGTTTTGTCCATCTTTGAACCAATATACATGGCTGTTAACCAATTGTTTTGTCCATCTTTGAGCCAATATAAGAATAGGACCCATATCTCCGTTGTGTCGAGTCCTTGGTGTGTTGGATTCACCTCTGTGAGCAGATGAATCTTGACTATTTACTTGCTCAAATCTGTGTAGGATTGAATGAATTATTGACCTCCAAAGTCATCCATTGAATATGGGTTATGTAGTTTAAAGTGAGTTATCCCACATTGATTTCTTTTGGGAAACATGTTGTGCATATATAACCTAAGTTTGGAGTAAGGTTTGGGCTCCAAGAGTCACCCCACTTTTGTGGAAGGGGGAGGACCTATAGAACCCATGGGTTGACCCAATACTCCACACACGCGTGCACAATATCTTGGAAATCCTCGAAACAAATTTACATAGCCAGATCCACGGAATCTGAGTTTATTGCTTTAAACAAAGTAGAAGAAGAAAAAGAAGAAGTAGAATGGTTTCAAAAATTTTTGGAGGATATTCCCGTGTGGCTTAAACCTATCTTTGCTATCTGTATACATTGCTATAGTCAATGTGCAATAGAAAGAGCACAAAACCACATGTATAATAGGAAGTCGCGACATATATGTCGATGACACAACATTGTGACGCAAATGCTTTCGAATGGAATTATATCCATTGATCACATTAAGTCTAAAGATAACATTATAGATTCGCTTACAAAAGACTTGGCGAAAGATCAAGTGAAAAATTCATCGAGGAGAATGGGCCTTAAGCCTATGACTTAAAAACTCGATATAATGATAACCCAACCTAGCTGACAGGAGATCCCAAGATCTAAGTTCAACGGGATAACCGAATTGTGCGTGAGTTAGAATAAATTACTGTGGAACTCGTTCCGTTGTCCATTTTTATGATAAAATAGTGATAACCTCTAGATAGTGCCCAGGATGAGCTTAGCTCTTAATGATTCTTATACCTTGAGAATTTCAAGTGGAGTATAACAGGATACTCTTAATAAGAGATCACCTATATAAGTACAAAGGGGTTGCTTCTATGAGAAATTCTTAAGGCTAATTTCTCTAGAGTACTCATGAATCTACCAAACATTATTCAGGGCCAAAATGAATACAACCGAATGGATCACTAGATGATCGGAAAAGAATCGTGTGAGTACTATTGTCTTAATTTATACAAACAGCTGACCAATTCCAGACATCGTGTTCACTAGTTAGCCAAATAAACCCGATGGTATTTCACTAGGGAAGGCTCAAAGCCAAAAATCACCTTTTTCGATGCGACAACTTTCCACCTGTACTCTTTTTCTTTCTGTTGAGACTGCATTCTCATTTGCATTTTTCATTTCCAGTCAATCTCATTCATATGGGGGATTATTAGAAAAGTATGGGTGTTAACCCATTATTTTGTCCATCTTTGAGCCAAAATAAGAGTAGGACTCATACCTCTGTAGTGTCTAGTCCTTAGTGTTAAGGACTACAAAATTTCTCATAACCTGGCTATAGTGCATACATATACTACCAAAAATTCTTACTTTATTAGCATAGCCTAATTTACGTGATTAGAATCATAGCTTTGAGATCTCTCTAGTTTGATCCCAAATAAAAAGTAACAGTAACAGCAAATCAAGCACGAATCAACTGCTCAAACTTAACCTTGGGACTTTTGTTGTATCCTTCGTATACGCTTTACTTTAGAGAAAATGAGCTCGCAGCTACTAAGGTTTCTCTTCCTCACAAAAGCGTGTATCTTTCTGTTATGAGCAAAGTGTAACCCTAACTACTCTTAGAGTGCGTATATATAGAGGCTACAACAGGGACCATAGGATTAGTACAACTAAGGCTTCTTATGCAAATAAAGATTCCTAATCCAACAATGATTAATCTCTATTTATGTAAATTATAATTCATACCACTAATGAATTATAATTGCACTCCCTGTCATACTAGGAATTATATTTCAAGCTCCATATTATTAAATGCTTATTTATTTCCCCACGTTAAGATTACAGATACCCGTATATTAAATTAAATTACTGACAATTAAATTTAATAGGCTTATTTAATTCCTTGAGACCTTCCACTTAACTTATTTAATATGTCGGATTTATAATCCACCTGCAAGGTTTGACATAATCAAAACTTATAAGCTTCCTCAATGAGGTATCATCAATCCCTATACGGGGATGTGAATTCAATCAATAATTAATATTCACCATACACGTAATGTTATTGTCCAACTCACTGAGTTTACTGACCCATAAGAATCTCACTCTTCTGCGAATCAAAACAATAAACACTACATACATGTGTTTATTTATTATATTAGGATTAAGAGCATAAGCACTCATAATAATCATGAGATATTAATTTTTTTATATAGTCAGTATAAAAATAATTACCTTAACACGGTCCTGTTCAATACACACAAAGTGTACTAGTGCAAGGAGTTGGAACTATACCATTCCCTATAATCAAGACAGACCTATTAAAACCTTGTACTACAGTTCTACTGATGGTGTGTCTAGTTCCATCTATGACTGTGAACGACAAACTTATATTCCATAAGAATCGATGATCTGATCTTCCGTGTATAAGCCGTACTTTACACACCAAATCATCTACTATATAGAATAAGAGACACACATGCATAATTATTAAATAAACAACGCAATGCAAACATTACCCACATAGATTCTCATTAAATGGAATAACTAATTTATTAATAAATACTAAAGGTATTACACAAAACATGTGTTTTAGTATAAATTCCTAACACTTGGTGCGTAGAATTCACCTCCGTGAGGAGATGAATATTGAATATTTATTTACTCAAATCCATGTAGGATTGAATGAGTTATTGGCCTCCAAAGTCACCCCCTTGAATATGAGTTATGTAGTTGAAAGTAAGTTATTCCACATTGATTTCTGTTGGGAAACATGTTGTGCATATATAATCCAAGTTTGGAGTAAGGTTTGGGCCCTAAGCGCACCCCACTTTTGTAGAAGGGGGAGGACCTATGGAACCCATGGGTTGATCCAATACTCCACACACGCGTGTGCGCCGCCTCCGCCGCCCCCCCGTCCGGTCCGGTCCGGGTCGTGGCGTGGGCGTGGGCGTGGGCGTGGGCGTGATTCGGTTCGACCCTTATCTTTTTGGGCCAAAGTTGGATATAAATTAATTAATTAATTTTATTTCTGACCCTTGACTGAACAGGTGTGTCTGTTGACTGGTACCGTTCTGATAAAGAGTTATGTCTCTCCGTTTTCGACGAAGTGATGTGTTCCTCTAGTAAATGACTTTTTGGTTGCTGGTACCTGTTTGAACCGGTGCAATGAAGATGCACCTAGGCTCTATAATCTTGCATTCATAGTTACAAATTTTTTTCAAATTTGTATTGCATAGATTTTTCTGCATTGCATCTTTTTCTGCTTCCCATTATCCTCCGAGAGAGTGCAGAATCATCTAATTTTCGCGGAGCAGATTTTATTAAAGTATTGCTTAGAATTTGCTAAGATCGTTTCATCTTGAGAGGTAGACACCCATCTTCCTGTGAGCATCGACTATGGGGGACACATCTGTTTTTAAGGAGAGAGTGTCACACATGCGACTTGATCTAACTTTTAATTCTTCGATCTTCTATTCATCTTTAAGATTTCTGATTCACATACAACAGCCGGGTACGTTGTTTAAGTTCTATATTGTTATTTTCGAAATTGCTTTTAGTTGCTGGTTGCTTTATTTGGTTAGAACACTTATTATACACACAATTTAATAAGGAAACATTATTTCCAACAATCTTAAAGATAGATGTTATTCCTATTTTAACTGTGTTAATTAGTGTCGTGTTATATTGTTTCTGGATTAGTACTTAATTTTTGTATAAAAGTGTTTAATTCAGAAATGGCTGATATTACTCCTACTTCTACTTCTATACCTACTGTGATTGTGACACTAGTATCGACACTAACTGTGCCAGTGAATCATTTGCCTACACCGACTATGCTGATGAATCACATGTATACACCGACTGTGCCAGTAAATCATGGAGAAAAGCCAGAGAAATTCAATGGAACTAATTTCAAAAGGTGGTAACAAAAGATGTTGTTCTACCTGACAACTTTAAACTTGGCAAAATTTCTTCGTGAAGATGTTCCTACTCTGAAAGAGGATGAGTCTAACTAGCAAGTAGTTGCGATGGTGGAAGCATGGAAACATGCCGACTTCCTATGTAGGAACTACATCCTCAATGAACTGGATAATACACTTTACAACGTGTATTGTGGCGTACAAACGACAAAAGAATTATAGGAATCTCTAGGCAAGAAGTACAAGACGGAAGATACCGGCTCAAAGAAATTTATGGTCGGTAAGTTCCTAGTTTACAAAATGTTTGATTCACAAACAATTATTAGTCAAGTCTAAGATCTCCAAGTTATACTTCATGACATCTACGCCTAAGGCATGGTGCTGAGTGAATCTTTCCAAGTGGCTGCGATAATTGAAAAATTGCCACCTTCTTGGAAAGAATTCAAAAACTATTTGAAGCATGAGCAAAAGGAGATGAGGCTTGAGGAACTCATTGTCAGGCTAAGAATTGAAGAAGACAATGGTGCTTATAAGAAGAAATTTGTCAACACCTCTATGGTGTTAAAGTTAAACGTGGTAGAGCAAGCCAAACCCAACAGCAAGAAGCAAAAGCAAGATGGCCAAGGATCCAACCGAGGTTCCATTGGTGGTGATTTCAAAAGGTTCAAAGGGAAATGATACGTCTGCAGCAAACCTGGTCATATAACCAAGGATTGTTGCAAGCGTAAGGATCTTGAGAAGAAGAATCAAGAGAACCACAAGAAGAAATCTACTCAAGTCAATATGACCGAGGATCTTTGTGCCAATATGGAAGACCTGAATCTCTCTGACGTAGTTCTAAGGTGAACTTGGTTGGCAATACTAAAGAATGGTGGGTGGACACTAGGGCCACTCATCACATTTGTGCCAACAAATGGATGTTCACATCTTACCAATTAGTGGTCGGTGAACAACTCTACATGGGCAACTCGGCAACCTCCAAGGTTGAAGGTCAAGGGAAGATCGTTATAAAAATGACTTCTGGCAAAGAACTTACTCTCAATGAGGTGTTCCATGTGCCAGACATTTGCAAGAATTTAGTCTCTGGTTTATTATTGAGTAAGAAAGGCTTTAAGTTGGTGTTTAAGAGTGATAAGTTTGTACTTACTAAAGAAGGAATGTTGTGAAAAAGGATTATCTGAGCGATAGGCTCTTCAAACTTAATGTAATGACTATGGCTCCTAAGCCTTCTAATAATAATATTACATCCTTTATTTACTTGCTTGAGTCTTCAAATGTATGGCATGGTAGATTAGATCATGTTAACTTTAATACTATACGTAGATTAGTTAATTTAGAGTTTTTATCTAAACTTGATTTTAATGCCAATCATAAATGTCCAACTTACGTTGAGGCAAAGTTGACTAGAATTTCATTTAAATCAATTGAAAGAAGTACTGAACCACTTGAACTAATTCATAGTGACCTTTGTGACTTGAAATATGTCCAAACTCGAGGTGGGAAAAAATACTTCATAACTTTCATTGATGATTCACACGCTACTGTCAAGTCTACTTAATGAGAAGTAAAGATGAAGCAATAGACATATTTATACAATACAAGAGTGAAGTTGAGAATCAACTTAGCAAAAAGATTAAAGTGTTAAGAAGTGATAGACGTGGTGAGTATGAAGCACCATTTGCATTACTATGTGCTGAACATGGTATCATACATCAAACCATTAGACCTTATTCACCTCAGCAGAATGAAATTACTGAGTGGAAGAATCACACTCTGAAAGAGATGATGAATGCTATGTTGATAAGCTCTGGAGCACCCTAACAGTTGTGGGGGAGCTTTACTATCTCCCAACTATGTTCTCAATAAGATACTCCACAAGTAACTTAGCAAAATCCCTTATGAGTTGTTGAAAGGTCAAGAGCCTTCCTATAAATACTTGAAAAGCCTTCCTATAAATACTTGAAAGTATGGGGTTGTTTGACTAAGGTAGTAGTCCCTTTACCTAAAAAGGTAAAATTAAGATCACAAACAGTTGATTATATATTTATTGGCTATGCAGAGCATAGCAGTGCATTTCAGTTTTTGGTTCACAAGTCTGAAATAACAGACATTCATGTGAATGCAATAATGGAGTTTAGGAATATATCCTTCTTTGAGTAGGAGTTTTCGTATAAATCTACACATGAATCAAGTTCGATTAAACGGACTCATGATACTATTGTAGATCAAGACCATGGGTCTGTGGATAAAGGATATGACATTGAACCTAGACGAGGTAAAAGGGCAAAGGATGCAAAATCTTTTGGTCCTAACTTTTTAACATTTTTGTTAGAGAATGAACCTCAGAGTTACAAAGAAGCAATATCCTCTCTGGAAGCCCCTTTGTGGAAAGAGGCTATCTATAGTGAAGTTGAATCAATTCTGCAGAATCATTCATGGGAACTAGTGAATCTGCCACCTGGTAATAAACCCCTTGGATACAAGTGGATATTCAAGAGGAAAATGAAAGCAAATGGTTCAATTGATAAGTACAAGGCAAGACTTATACTCAAAGGCTACAAATAGACCGAATGAGTGGATTACTTCGATACATATTCTCTTGTAACCAAAATAATGTCCATACGTATTCTGATAGGCTTTGCAGCTTTACATAATCTTGATATACATCAAATGGACGTTAAGACGACATTCTTAAATGGAGATTTGAATTAGGAGATTTATATAGAGCAATCTAAAGGGTTCATTGTTCCTGGCAAAGAGAAACAGGTATGCAAACTTGTTAAATCTCTGTATGGACTAAAACAAGCTCCTAAACATTGGTATAAGAAGTTTGATAATGCTATGCTGTCAAACGGCTTCAAGATAAATGAATGCGACAAGTGTGTCTATGTGAAGAACACTTCTAATGGTTATGTTGTTGTTTATCTTTATATAGATGATATTATTATCATTGGTAGCAATAATGATGTCATTAAAGCTACTAAAAAAACTATTGAACAGTAAGCTTGACATGAAGGATCTAGGTGTTGCATACGTTATACTTGGTATTAAGATTACTAAAACATCTAAGGGATATACGTTATCACAGACCTATTATGTCGAGAAAATACTTGATAAGTTTAGTAAGTCTGATAACAATCTAGCGAGCACGCCCATAGATGACCATCTACATCTATATAAGAACGATGACGAGGGTATATCTTAATTAGAATACTCATAGATAATTGACAGTTTAATGTATCTCATGAATTGCACATGTCTAGATATTGCTTATACGGTAAGCAGACTGAGTAGATATACGAGTAACCAGGGCAAACAACTGGAAGACCATAGTTAGGGTTCTCAACTATCTGAGATTCACCTTGAATTATGAACTGCACTATACAAGATATTTAACTGTTGTAGAAAGCTACACAGAAGCAAACTGGATATCTGACACTAGAGACTCCAAATCTACAAATGGATATGTGTTTACTCTAGGAGGCACAATAATATATTGTAAATCCTCGAAACAAACTTGAATAGCTAGATCCACCATAGAATCTAAGTTTATTGCTTTAGATAAAGCAGGAGAAGAAGAAGAATGGTTTCGACATTTTTTGGAAGATATTCCCATGTGGCCTAAATTTGTCTCTGTTATCTATATACATTGCAATAGTCAATGTGTAATAGCAAGAGCACAAAACCACATATATAATGGGAAGTTGCAACATATACGTCGACGACACAACACTGTGACGCAAATGCTTTCGAATAAAATTATATCCATCGATTACATTAAGTCTACGGACAACATTGCGGATCTGCTTACAAAAGCCTTGATGAAAGATTAAGTGGAGAATTCATCGGAATGGGCCTTAAGCCTATGACTTAAAAAGTTGTCATAATGGCAGCCCAACCTAGCTGACTGGAGATCCTAAGATCTAAGTTCAACGGGACAACCGAATTATGCAGGACTTAGGACAAATCACTGAGGAACTCGTTTCACTATCCATTTCTATGATAAAATAGTGATAACCTGCAGATAGTGCCAAAGATCAGCTTAGCTCTTAATGATTCTTATACTTTGGGAATTCCAAGTGGAGTATAGCAGAATACTCTTACTAAGAGATCACCTATATGAGTATAAAGGGGCCGCTTCTATAAGAAATTCTTAAGGCTAATTTCTCTAAAGTATTCATGAATCTACCAGGCAATGTTCAAGGCCAAAATGAACACAACCGAATGGATCACTAGATGATCGAAAAGGAATTGTGTGAGTACTATGGACTTGGTTTATACAAACGGCTAAACAGTTCAAGACATCGTTTTCACTGGTTAGCCAAATAAACCCGATGGTATTTCACTAGGGCAAGTTCAAAGTCAAAAACCACCTTTCCCGATGCAGTAACTTTCCACCTGTACTCTCGATCTCTCTATCGAGTTTGCATTCTCATTTGCATTTTTCATTTCCAGCCAACCTTATTCATGTGGAGGATTGTTAGAAAAACATGGTTGTTAACCCATTGTTTTGTCCATCTTTGAGCTAATATAAGAGTGGGACCCATACCTCCATTGTATCGAGTTTTTGGTGCGTTGGATTCACCTCTGTGAGCAGATGAATCTTGACTATTTACTTGCTCAAATCCGTGTAGGATTGAATGAGTTATTGGTCTCCAAAGTCACCCCCTTGAATATGAGTTATGTAGTTGAAAGTGAGTTATCCCACATTGATTTCTTTTTAAAAACATGTTGTGCATATATAACCCAAGTTTGGAGTGAGGTTTGGGCCCCAAAGGGCACCCCACTTTTGTGGAAGGGGAAGAACCTATAGAACCCATATGCTAACCGAATACTCCACAAGCATGGGCGCCACCGCTCGCCGGCCCGTCTGGTCAGATCCAAGTCGGGGCGTGGGCGTGGGCGTGGGCGTGGGCGTGGTTCGATTTGACCCTTATCTTTTTGGGCCAGAGTTGGATATAAATTAATTAATTAATTTTATTTCTGACCCTTGATCGAATAGGTGTGTCCACTGATTGGTGCCGTTCCGGCAAAGAGTTATGTCTCTCTGTTTTTAGCAAAGTGATGTGTCCCTCCAGTAAGGGACTGTTTGGCTGCTGGTACCTGTTCGAACCGGTGCAATGAATACGCACCTAGACTCTATAAATAGAGCTGAATCCTGCATTCATAGTTACGAATTTTTCCCGAAATTGTATTACATAGATTTATCTACATTGTTTCTTCTTCCTCTTCCCATTATCCTCCGAGAGAGTGCAGAATCATCTGATTTCTGCCAAGCAGATTTTATTGAAGTGTTGCTTAGAATCTGCTGAGATCATTTCATCTTGGGTGGCAAACACCCATCTTCCCATGAGGACCGATTGTGGGGGCACATATGTCTTTAAGGAGAGAATGTCACACACTTGACCCGATCTAACTTTCAATTCTTCGATCTTCTGTTCATCTTCAAGATTTTTTATTTAAATATGACAACTGGGTACGTTGTTTAAGTTTTGTATTGTTATTTTCGGAATTGCTTCTAGTTGCTAGTTGCTTTATTTTGTTAGAACACTTATTACACTCACTTTAATAGGAAAACATTATTTTCAACAAATGTAAAACTTCACTTTAGATGACCATCAATATTTTGCAACTAACCCTTCTAAAACTTACTTGATTGATGATATAGGACCCTAATGGAGCCTTAACAATTGAAGTCTCATGTTCTACACAGATACGTTGGATAAAGTGCCAATACCAAACAATGGTGGAGCCAAGATTTTTTTGCTTTGGGGGAATTAATCAAACAAAACAACCATGAAAGTAAATCAAATTCCTTTTTAATGCCATAACTAAGAAAAACAAGTATAAATAATTTGAATTGACAACTTTGATTTATATACATATATATATATATATATACATATCAATAAGTCAAGGTTATTTTAATTAATAGACAAGAAGAGAATACTCATAATAATGATGATGAATAACTAAAAATAATTTTAATTTAAAGAGAAACAAAATCTTGAGAAGAAACTACACTATTCAAAAGTGCAATCTATAACCAAACCTTTAATTTAACAGCCATATTATAGCATGACAAATCTTTTGCTTTATTACTCTTTGATTTTCAATTACAATGTTACCTAAACTGATTTACAACACTTAGGTTATAGTTTCCAATCCAACAAAATATGTTTTCCATTCCAAGAGGATTGATTTTCTTTAAGGATTGGTTTCTCATTTTTTGAAAAGTAGGCGAGACTAGTTCGTATTTCAGTATCAATTTTAAATCACGACACCAAATGTGCCTGCCAAGAAAATACCAGGTCTATTTTAGATAGCAAATTTCCTATAAAGCTACATGAATCCAAAATTAGCCAGCCGAGCCAGGAGATAGAGATGATATAGCGACGATTTAGCTTGCCATGTAAGAGATCTGGTACCATGTACCTACAATAAAAAATATGATACCTTCGGAATTTTACTTATTTTTGTTGACAGTGAAGTCATATCATGTCATTGCATGTAGACGACGGCGCTGCTAGCAATGATGCAACTAGTGTATCATGACCTGAAGTTGGAAGAGGGTTGGATCATTTTGGTTACGTTAATGAGTAGTAGGTGAAAGTGGTCAACTAAGCCATAGAGTTAATGAGTAGTAGGTGAAACTGGTCAACTAAGCCATAGAGTGCATTTGGTTGTATTTAAACATTGGTACTAAGAATACGGCAGTACATCGTACAAGGCTCCAGTCTTGCAGAATTTAAAAAGGGTCAGATGTATATATTGTTATGTAATTTAAATTTTTGTGTTTCGGAATAAAATCGTCAAATGACAATACAAATAGTGATCATTTATCTTCTTAGGATAGACCCATCAACCTTGTGGGGTGAAATCGATTGGCTTCAATACATAATAGCATTTGGAAGCCTTAATGAAGAGGCAATTGAAGAGCATCACACAACCAGAAAAGCAGTAAAAATGAAAAGTATGCCAAACCTTGATATTGTTAATTAACAAAATTTTGAGGCGCATTAAGAATGATTGCCTTTAAAGCTTTGTTTCTTACCATGAGTAATACTTTAACGGCACTAATGATACAAAGCAAATATCCATCATTTAAAAGCTTTGTCAACACTAACAAGGAGAAGTGAAGGAGAATGGAAAGAGGAAGAGAGGAAATTTCTCATGCATAATATTATTGTAGATTGAACACTTTAAGATCCACAACAAAAGAAGCAATTTTTACCTTAACTAAATCCGTATTGGCATGGCTCTTCTGCTTTGAACGCTCTTCCTCTAGAATAAGTATGATCTAATGATCAACCAAAAATAAAATTAGAACAACACCACTGTATAAGAAATTATAGTAAGCAAAATTATCAAGATAAAATAAAGGAAGACAAACAATGCAAAATGGGATCAAATCACTAGAGTATATTTAACTAGTGTTAACCCGTGCAATGTACAAGAGTTATATAATTTAAAATGAATAGTTATTTAAAATTATAATCACATTATGTAATTGAATAAAAGTCACAAATGATGGTCAGTTTTAGAGAACAATCATATTTATCATGATCAAAATATAATTTGAAGATACAAAAATGATTAGTCTTGATGGCTTACTGGTTTGGATACATTTTAGAAGTTAAAAGGCGAAGTTTTCTTAAAAAAATTACTTTGCTTCTATTACTGACATACTTCACAAAATTTATAGACATAATATAAATTTAAAAAGATTTTGTTTAACCTGTAGAGAATAGTTAATTAAATTATATTATGTTAAAAGCTTAGGCCCGTTTCATATAAATAATAACCTGCACGTTAATTTATATTACCTAAAACTAATAACTCATGTTATGCACAATCTTATATAACTTAAAAATAATATTATATGTATATATATATATGGGCACTATTTATTGCTATGAGGTGGCGCAAAAAAAAAAAAAAAAGAAGAAGAAAAAGAGTGCAGATTATCCCATAGAAACTAAAAGATTGTATTTTTTAGAGAGATTGAATTAAACATAAAAAGCCATTCATAATTGAGAAGGATAATGTCAAGGATGACATAAGTTTACGAAATTCGGAAAACCAATAAAGGGATAGATTTGAATATAAGATTGTATTTTTGAGAGAGGGGTTGATTTAACATGGAAAATCCTTACATATTTTTCAGAGAAATTTGAATTCAAGATTGTATTTTGGAAAGAGATTTTTTTGTATAAGGTAGGATAAGGAAGTAAAGAGAAATTTTAAGAGTTAGGATGGGATTTCATTAATACACGTAAATATAAATTTAAAGAGATCTAAATTTTCTTAAATCCAACATGCATATATATAAATACAAATAGATTATATATACTCCCAAATATATCGTGGTTTAGATGGCTACACAAAATGGGTTCCTCACCTAATTTCAAATTTTTAGCTTATCATTATTGGTGTGTAGACCATGCAAAAGTTTGGTTGTTTAATAGGAAATGTTTATCAAAGCCAAAAAAAAAAACAGAAATAAAATGTCTATAATAGGGAATTTGATTTTGACCATTAAACTTAGTGGAAAAGTTTATCCTTAAATTTTTAATTTAAAAAAAAAGTTAAGTACTCTAGCTTCACTCACCATGAATGTGTCTTAAGTCTAGTCAGCATCTTAATTTAAGCAAATATCATTTACTTAAAGTTTATAGCTCGGTGAGAAATATATCAAGCTATAAATTATAGCTTAATACCAATTAGGAAATATATGTCTATGCTACAAGGTTATAGCTCGGTTAGAACCACCTTTGGGAAGACAAAGCATATGACGCATGAAAGTTGACTAAACAAATTATGGGGTAGCCATCCCATAATTGATATTATTCCTTCTCTTTTCTTTTTTTGTTCTAATGAAGTTGTGATTCTTATGCTACAAAAGTCCAGCATAATTTTGAAACCAAGACATGATTCGGTACTCCATACTATGAACATGATTTCTTAAATGTATAGTTAATTAGAATTGCATTCTATCTTTATTTTTAAAATATTACAAAAAGTAGATAATGCATGGGACCTTTTTTTATAGTATAATGAATATTCTGTCAGTAGCCTTATTTTTTTTCTTTTTTTCATGAAGGCCTTGAGGTCATGTTCAAGCAATTGCTAGCAATATATAACTCATGCTATGCACATAATTTATAGAGAAAATCTTTTATGCCTAGTTATTGTTTGGACGAAAATAAAAAGTCACAATATATAAAATTAAAGTAACTTTCACATAACATGATGAAATCACAACGAATACAAGTATAGAGAGAGAGAGAGAGAGAGAGAGAGAGAGAGAGAGAGAGAGAGAGAGAGAGAGAGAGAGAGAGAGAGAGAGAGATTGATAAAATCAAAATTCGGATGTTTAAAATTTTAGGGAGTGATTTTGAGAAATCAAATATGTTAAAGATGTTTGGGAATATTATCAAAATATTTTGGCCAATGGGAATGTCTTTAGGAAGTTAACCAATTTTGGACTTTCATTATAAGAAATGTCAATTTGTTATTATTGTTATATAGATTATGAAATTTTAATCTTGGGAATTTTTTTTTCATATTTTCAATATAGATTGCATACCTTTTATTTGCGAAATCTGACTTTATTTAATTTTTATTATTTTTTAGTCAATAGAATGGAATAATCTATCTAGTATGGACTTTAGCTAAAGATTTTAGGAATCACCTAATAAATAGTGAGAGATTTTAGGAGTTAGAGATCAAGTTTATGGACTTTTCATTATAGGATTTGTTATTATTTATGTACAGGTTAGTTTTGTTGTTATATCCGATATAGATTAAGATTACATATCTTTCATTTTTTAAAGTTTGGTATTTTTTTATTTTGCTTATAAATTTAGTCCTATTAGAGAATCCATTTATTTTTTATTTATTCAGTTTATTAGATATGCAACATATTTATTCTGTCTAAAATCAGTCATAGGAATTGTATGCCTTTTTGAAAGATGATTTTGGAATCACATAATAAATGGTGAGAGATTTTAGGAGTTTAGAGATAAAGCTTGGGAATGGAATTATCTTTGGGCATGTGATTGATTTTCACTTTTTGAATGTCTCTTATAGTCACCTAAAGGAAGAACTAAACAAAAGAAGGGATATCAAGCATCTCTGATTCAGTGATAGATTCCAAAGTGCTCATAAAAATCAATTGAAATAAACTCCCAAATAAAACTATAATCCACAAAAATGATAGATTCCAAAGTGTTCATAAAAATCAATCGAAATAAACTCTCAAATCTAATTATAATCCACAAAAAGCAATACAATCATAATCTATGAAAAGCATTACATAATTCTGCAATTTTACAATAGCATGGAGAGTTAGAAGGCGTTGATAACTTTATTAGAAATTTATGTGACTTTTATATTTAGAGCGAAGAGACCCTAGCTGCATAGTTTTTCCTCTGCTTTCTCGGTTATGATCTTTGTGATGATTCAAATACTAGTGATAGGTTATTATGGTAGATTGATGACTCGTAACATAAGTCATAATGCTGTGATGCATTTGGGAACAAAAAACAAAAATACATTATTCAAAAATTAAAAAAGAATATAGAAAAAGCGCATGATTAAAAAATGTCAACATCAAACACGAATTAAGAGCATTATAAATGGATGGATCTCACCTTACTTTAAACGACAGAGAGCAATGCAAATCATACATATCTGTAATATATAAAGTGAAATGAGAAAAGCTAAAAAAAAATATTGTTGAATAGTAAAACCCACAGAGGTTAGAAAAGAATATAAACAAATCGTAAAAACCTCATTTTTCATGCCCTGCTTAAAAAATTTTAGAAGAAAAAAGCAAAAAAATACCCTGCTTCAAAAATTTTAGAAGAACAAAACAAAACAAAAACTTATCTTACAACAATGATTTTGTTTATGAGAATGAGAGAGCATGGACAAAGCGTGGGGATATTAGTGAGAGGAATCAGGAAAGCGGGATATACAATATTTTAGGACAGAGCGGGATATCTAAGTATTTTATGGCAAATAGGATTTTTAAGGAGAGATTTTAGGAACCATATAATCCTTAATATTTTCTTTTATGTCTAGAGATTTTGATTTTCTTTTTATTATTATTTAGGGAAAAAAAAAGACCGATTGTGAGGAGGAAGATGAGCTAGGTTTAAATAGTGTTTTTTTTTTCCTTTTTAGAATTTAACTCTTTTAATTATTTTGTATAATTAAATTTTTTTAATTATTTTTTTATTTTTTTAATTTTTTTGTTTTCCTTTAGAAGAGGAGGAGAGAGAAGCCTGATTGGTTGAATGAGCTACGTGTGCCACATAGCTTCTTAGAAAATTAGAATTTTTAGAAAATAGAGATTGATTTTTGGAGGCCTGTAAACGTCCCACTACATTTGCATATATATATATTCTAGCGTTGACCCATGCGATGCACAAAATTCGTAAATTTTGTAGTCATAATATAAATTAAAGACATTTGTATATTTAAAGTGTTTAGTTAATTAAAATTACATTATATTAAAAGCTTAGCCCTTGATGCAAGTGTAATATAACCAACCAAAAAATTTATGTAGTCGAAGTCTGCAAAACCTTATTACATATTCTATTCTATACCCAGCAAAATGCTAGAAGTTCATTTAAAATTTAAAAAAAAAATTCCCTAGTGTTTTGGGCACCCAACCAAATGGTTTCATGCCAAAAATCTGGAACAAATGATTAATCAAAACCCAATCATGAAAAAAAAAATAAAAACAAAGAAAGTTAAAATACTTCATGATGGATTTGCTAGTGCTCAACAAAAGTATTGAAGTTGGACAGAACATGAAACTTCATTCAGAGATAGCACTCGTTCAGCATCACCAACAATCGTTCCGCCAAGATCGTCATCATCGTTGACTACTTGGAAATTATAAGAATCAACTAATTCATTCTTGCCAAAAAGAAAAGAGGAATTAACATGTATACTCTCATGTTTTATGAAGGGAACATTGGTCAAGACAGTTCAATATAAAAGCCATGGTCTTGCCTTATGAAACAATGAGCATCTTAATAAACAACCAATTACCAACAATGGGTTGGTTCTGTGATGGAGCTTGTGTTGCCTCGCCAATGAGCTTGACTTCGAGTTCTCTCTTTCTTGGGGTCATCTTAGCTTGTTAGTGCGGTGAGCTACGTTGATCTTAGTGTTGACGGGGTTTAATCCCATGCCCAGGTAGTTGGCAATGTTCCTAGCTGTACCAAAAAAATAAAAATAAACAACCAATTAAATAAATCAAATGATAGCTCACCCTTTGTTTTTATGTAAAAATAATAAATTTCATAAAATAAAGCAAAGTACACGCTATCACATAAGAAAATAGTGTATGCAACACAAAAATATAGCTAGGATAGAAATTCAATTATGCAACAACAGAATCCTTGCTAGATTGAGTCAATGAGCATCTGACCAAGAGATGGAGTATTTTTTGAGCTCTCTTTACCAATTGATGGGTTGGGCCAACATTTCTTCTTGGTGTTCTGATATTTTGCCGTAAACCAATTGGATCAAAATCTAAGGAGTTGATTTCATCTTTCCTTCTGTAGATCACTTTGGAAGAAACATCACTACAAAAAAACCTCGACAGATCATACTAAAATCAAAACAAAAAAAAACTTACATCACTATCCAAAAAAAAACCTATTTCGTTGTTGGATACCAAAATCAAGATTCAAATCACAATTTTAAGTCCCACTAAATAATCTTTCTTGCAAGAAAATAACCAATTTTCCAATTTAGACCAAAGAAATCGTATTCAGAGATCTTACCAAATTACTCACCATGACTAAAGATCTTCAAATTGGATTTTAGACCTCATGACCATAATCTGCCGCAATTTGAACAAATCAACATAAAGTTTAAATTGGACAAACAAAAAAAATCACAGTCTGTATTTTGGTAGTAAAAAATATATGAAGCTAAAAATATCATCAAAAAAGTTTTTCCAACACAACAACACCTTCATCCCGCAATTGCCCTTCCACAACCTGAGAAAAAATAATCATCTAAAAAAAATACGATATTTGACAAAAAAAAGAGAAAGGGACTGTGAGATATCTATATTACACAAATAAAGAGAGGCAAAAGAGTTAGATTGACTCACCTCTAAGTTTGTGCCCACCAAAGTAAATCGTTGAATTTTTTTCTGCTCCAGTTGAGTTTTCACTATTGTAATAGAGAAAAAAAAAAAGAAAGTAGTCAAGAGAGAGAGAGAATAAGAGAACAAGAGAGAGAGAGAGAGAGAGAGAGAGAGAGAGAGAGAGGGAGCCATTGTGCTGAAATCAAGGTTGAAGCAATCTTCTCTCTTCAGTTTCTCTCTTGTTCATGCTCTTCTCATATAAAATACTTTCCTGGTTCTCTGGCGGAGCATTTAATTTAGATGTGAAAACTAATTTTAAGAATTAGATTGTATAACTAATAAGTAACGTGTAATGAGAGTTAATATGCCCCATGGCAATCAAGATTGCAATAATTTTGCCAATAATCAAGTTCTTTCCTTTAGTTATTTTTTTGTGTTTTCTTGTTAGAATTTCATTGTTTTAATCATTTTCTACAATTAATTTTTAGTTTAATTAATTTTTATTTTTTGTTTTCCTTTTTAGGAGAGGGAGAGAAGAATATGATTGGTTGAAGGAAATAAGTATGCCATGTGGCATCACAGTTAATTAGAATTTTTAAAAAAATAGGAACTGAATTTCGGAGTGCTGAGAGAGTCCATTACATTTGCATATGTATATAGTATAGATATATATATATATATAGTATAGATATAGATATAGATTTCTATATATTCCATATTTAGTTCTTTTCATATGTCCTAATTTTATTACATTATGCAAAAAGTGCCTTTAGGAATATCAATATATCCGTATAGGTCCAAAAGTTTCAACACAAAAAATACAATTTTCTTTGTAAAGCGTACAATGTCTTCTAAAGTTGAAGTTTTTTTGTGCTCTTAAAATAATTTTGTCATCATCTCTTATCAAATATTTTGGTAGTTCGAGTTTAGTTAAAATAGGATTTGCCTCTGAAAACCCATAAATATCCCAAAACCGTATAAATGTAGTGCTCAATCACTAAGTACATTATGCAACCACTTTATACTCTAATCATCCATACTATATATTATAGAAATAGGTTGTTGAATCTTTGATGTTAAAAAGCTCAATCTAATTTCCTTAACTTTTTGAAATTTTAAATTACTAATATTACATGTGTGATTATAGCATTGGTCTAACTATAATTTATAGAAACTTTACTTTCTATTAATTATTAAACTTAGTTATTCTTATGTTATTGTGAAAATTTTTAAATTCCCTTTCATAATTTTAGGAAGTTCTTTCTTAAATTAAAAAAAAAATAGAATTGTCATTTTACATTCCTTAAATTCCCCTTCTATAATTTTAAAAAGTTCCTCCTTATATTTAAGAAACATTAGAATTGTTATTTTAAATTTCCTCAAATTTTTCTATTATAATTTTAGAAAGTTGTTGCTTAAATTCAAAACTTTGGAATTTCTATTCAAATCTTTTTAAATAAAAATAAATATTAAAGAAACAAGTATTTCAAGTATTTTAATTATGTGACTCTACTGTAATTTGATGTTTTACTTTTTGACAAGCTTGGTGGTGAATAATGCAACCATTGTAATAAGAAATTTTTATGATATAGATGCACAGAGTTTGATAAATTTTCAGTTTTAAGTAATAATGGTACTTTACTGTCAAATAAAACTGATATTAACGATATAAACTTTAAGAATATAATACCAATTCTTTATTTTTAAAATTTATTATCTATGTCCCGTGCATAACACGGGTTCACTGCTAGTATATATATATATATAAGTTGTGTTCGTCTCTAAATTTTGTCTCTCTTACGTGCTGCTCTAAATGCTCTAATACTTTTAAAAATACATGTTATAGGGGCAATTGGTCAGATAACTATTAAATTTATTCGTTTATTTAATTCACTTTATTAGTTTTGAAAGATATATATATACATATATGTGGGTCAAATAAACTCCAGCCCCGTTAACCAGGGCAAGCCCAACTTTGATTAAATTGTCTAGACAGCATTATAAGTCAGGTCCATATAGCCAAGAGCAGCCCAATTCGCAAGACTTATACAGCTCAAAGTATCGGGATAATCATGAGAGATATTAGAACATTTAATACTCAGGTCTCAGCATTTAATGAGGAGAAGATGCACCACGGGAACGCATGCTCACGTCCAGTCAGTCGAACTCGAGCATGGCGATAAAGGTGAGTTTCTGTCCGATTAACCAACTTTAGCCGGCACGAGCCTATGAGATAGGTCATGATTACTGGAGTAGGCTTAATAGAAAGCGTTATACTATAAACACTGAAGCCTCAAGAAGCAAGGTATGAACAATTAATTTTCAAGCATTCACTGTCTTTATTTTCATTCGTTTCTCGGTTAAGATTGCTAACTTAACCGTTGGAGTGTGGTTGGCCCCTTCTAACTCCTTTGTCTCCTTGTAGCAAGTTGAAGCTTATTAATATTAGTTCGAGTGATCAGCTAGGCTTTTCCAGAAATCTCACTTACAATATACATATATATATATATATATATATATAAGTTGTTGAGTCCTACTCAAAAAGTTATCAATCACAACTTTAGATAACCCACTTATACGTATAAAGCAATTAAATACTATCCAAAAAATTACCACAGTTGAAGAGAACAAGTGAAAAAGTAGTTGAATCCAATCTAAATAGTTGCTATTCCTTATATGATTAAAAATTAAATAAAAAATATATCAATGAAGCTGCTATACTTGTATGTTTTTTTTTTTTTTTTCCGTGGAAACAATGCTTACATTTTAAAGAGTTTTAGTTTTTTTATTACCATAAAACAAATTAGGGTTGTCAATTTTGAATTGTATTTTTAATTATTTTAAATTTTGAATTAATTACTTATAATATTTTTATTGTAAATTTAAATAAACCTTACTCTTCGTGCATTGCACAGGTTGACACTTAGTATCTATATATACTAGAAGAGTACCCCACTATGTGAATGATCAGTTTGTATAAACGAGAGAAAAAATAAAGAGTAAGTAGTGGGCGGTTATAAAATTTAAATTAATATTTTAAAATTTTATCCTTATATGTTATTATAAATTTAGACAAGTGAAAAGAAAATAAAAAAAGCTGCACCAAAAGTACTTGCTTTATAATAGCATGATGATGTATATACATGTAGCGTCTGTACTAAACTTTTTATCTGTGTTCTAGGTGGGGGTTATCAAACTTTTTATTCTGTTGAATTTTTTTAATGCCACGTCACAAGCTTATCACAGTTGACCGACCCTCTTTTATTGATTTTTTTAAGCATATTACGTTTTTCACTGAAAAAGAAATCATATTTTGGGAAGATTAGTATCTAATGTAAACTACATCCATCTATACTATATATATATATATATATAAATGTAGTGGGAGGCTCACATATTTTTAAAAATTAATTTTTATTTTTTTAAAAATTTTAATTAACTGTGATGTCACGTGGCACACCTTGCTCTTTCAACCAATCAAGCTCTACTATTTCTCTCTTATAAAGGAAAAAAAATTAAAAAATAAATAAATAAATATTCATAGAAAATAATTAAAGGAATGAAATTTTGAAAAGGAAACACAGAAAAATAACTAAAAGAAATAACTTTATTGTTGGCAAATTTATTACAATCTTCTCCCTTTTTCAATTTCTCTTACCATGATTACTTTAAAAAAAATAAACCAATTTCTCAAATCTCTCCGCAAATCCTAAAATCTTTTGTTAATTGACCGAGATAATCTTCCTTAAATCAATTCCTCAAAATCTCTCCACAAAACTTAAATCTCTCCACAAAACTTAAATCTCTCATTAATCAATCGAGATAATATCCTAAGAACCTTCCTCCTTTCATCTATTTTCCTTCCTTATCTCTCTACAACCCAGCATAACCATCATCTCTTTTCCCTTCTTCTTCTTCCAGCCATTGATTAGATGAAATAAAGACGGTGACTTATGGTCGGACTCTCTCTCTCTTGCAATGTTTGCTACTGAAGTGCAGGATGATAAGTTTCTTTACAGTTAATTTCTCTATTATGAACACTATTAGTTGAGAGGTATTGTATTTTTTTTTAATCTCTTTTTCATTTTTTAGGGTGTCTTGGATTTTCATTTCGCATCTTATGCATAAACCAAGAGTTGAGTTTCGTAGAGCACAAAACCATCTAAGTTGGATTAAGACTTAAGAGTAAGCTCTCTTGCTCTCGCTCTTCCTCTGCCTCTTTTCTTGGGGTGACTTATGTTGCACTGAAGATATTAAAATTTAATATCTTTGGTCATGTTTTTAACAACAAGAGAAATGCCTTTGATTATAGATCCCGATTTTATCACCTTAACACCACCATGCATATTTTGGGTCAAGTCACAAGAACTTTTTTTTTTTTTGGTTTCCCAATGTATTCCCAGGCTAGCCATTTTAAGGCTTGACCCAGAACTAATCTTCTAAAGTACGGTTGAGCGTCGTAGCGAGGACCTCTCTCAAGAAAGTTTGCTACATCCATAAAGACTCGAAACTAAAACCTCTTGCTTAAGCGACCTCTCACAAGAACTTTGTCAACCATCTTTAAATTATTTAGTGGTCAGTATTCTTGCCTTTGCTTATTATGTTACTTTTAATCTAATAGTATTGTGCTTTGAATTTTGGCCCTTTAAAGGTGCAATCTTGCTACAAAATCACAAAGTCAAAATGGCATGGATTGAACCTATGAAACTTCACATTACAATTATGTGTTCATTCATATTTCAATTAATCGTGTTAGTTTATTTTTTTTACCTAAAACTTATTGAATGTGAATTTTACAAGTGTTTGATATCTTCGTCTTCTCAAACTTTGAAGTTGTCCTGTTTTTTCTTAGGCACTTGAAATTTAAAATTGGATCTTTTTAATTTCTATGCTTGACCATATTATGTTTTCGCTATGGTTTTATGCTTCTATAAATCTAGGATTTGAATTTGGGTGATGACCATTTCAGATTGTTGTATTTGTTGAAATTTTTAATATTTTTTTGATACAAATTTTTTTACTCATCTCTTTTATCTCTAGCTTTCTTCTACGATTTTACCTTCTTCTTTTTTTTTTTCTTTGTGCAACTGTTATGGCTCTTTTTTGTTTCTTCCCTTCATATTGTGGGTTAATTTTAGAGTTCATAGACATTGGTATGTTTAATTTTCACAGATTAGATGAATTTGAAGTTGCCAATATACATTAGCATTGAAGACAGATAATATACGGAATGCAAAATTTCAATAGGACAAGAACTCAGCTATGGTCAACAAGATCTATGTCTTTTAAGAGGTAAGATTTCCTTTCATTTTAGTAAATCATTTCTACTAAATTCTTTTTATTTGTTTAGATTATACAAGTTAAATTGAATTTTGATATAGGAGTTTCTTCCTCCCCTTTCCTCTCCTCCTTATTTTAATATAATTTTATTTTTAATTTTTGAATTTGATAGATATTGTGTGCCTACATTATAGTTTTTACAGTTTGTTCACTTAAAAGAGGAAAGGCTTTTTGCAGGTCACTGATAATAGTGATTACAACTAATAATTGAGTTATTCTCAACTACACACTTACTTTTTTAATAAATAAATTATCCTATAAAAAATAATAACGGATAGACAGTGGACAAATCTATAGAATCATAGACCTTTAGATATGGTTAGAAAAAATTTTCAAAATGGGAAGACGAAGTTGTACATAGATTTTCATTCCAATCTATACTTGTTTTGAAGTATTAATAACAAATTGTATGTTAACTTATTCATAATGAAATAATTTACTTTTCGATAGTTTAGGCTATGGAAAATAGCCTGACCTATGGAATAGTTCAAGTTCGTATAACATATGTTTCTGTTTTTATTTTTATTTTTTTTTAGTACAAGCTTCCGTTTTTATATTATTTTATACATAGAAATAGCACAATTTAACAAACTAAAAATTTTAGAATATACAATGCCTATGCACGGTTCCTAAATGCAAGTATTCACTATGCTATCAAAACAAAAAAGAAGAAGAGAACCATCAAGTGCCATGGTAACAAAAATTATTGCAAACATTTTTACTTTTACCGGTGATGCTTGATAGATTGGGACTTGATGGACACATGGAGGGAGTTTGTTTTATAGCGTATAGATATCTTGCGCTTTACAAAGATTATTTTTTTTTTTTCTTATTTGTAATGTATTGAAGTTTGCTAAATGAATTAAGCAAATTTTTTTAGGATTTCACAAACTATTTATTTCAAGTTTTCCATTGTATTCAAATATATATTACTTATCTTCCTACTTTGTATTATGAGATGGCTACAATGACTCATCTATACTATATATTATAGCAGAATGATAAGAGATATTGTTATTGAAACTCTTAATCTAAGATTTTTAAGATTTTGAATTTATAAAATACAATAATAAACATGTCATGTAATCATTGAGTGTTACTCTTCAAATCTAATAAATGATTCTTTCATTAATATGGTAATATTTTTTAAATCTTTAATATGATATTTTTTATGGCGTTTATATGGAAAGTAAATAAAAAATAAAAAAAATAAAATCATATCTTTGTTGGCCCAAGTAGGCAACCCAAGAGGGGGGGTGAATTGGGTTTTATAGAATTTTTAACAAGAGTTTCAACTAAAAAATCGTTTATGGATTTTAGTAACAAATAATCAAAGTATATGTATCAAGCAAATGAAGTGTACATTAGAGCAAGTATTTGCAAGCATGCATAATAAGCAAGTAAGCAAAACAGAGGCAGAAGAAATATGCACCAGATTTATAGAGGTTCGGCCAACCTTGCCTACGTCCTCTCTTCTTCGATCCTTTCGAAGGAATTCCACTATGCAATACACCTTACAAAGCCGCTGGTTGTGCCACGAGTGCCCAGCTCACTCTTTACAAAAGCTTCTTCCCAAGCTTTCAAAACCCAAGAGATTTTGTCCAAGCTTCTCTTAAACTTACAAGTGTTTTTCCCAAGAACACTTAAACTTGCAAGGTTACAAACCCTCCCAAATAAGAATGAATGAAGATTATACAAAGAGTGACTCTCCTAGTGAGTATACAAATGAATACAACTCAATGGATAACTTTAAACACTCAGCAAGAATATGTAACAGTTAGGTGCAGGTGATTTTTAGCTTTGAAGCACTTGATATGAATGGTATGATTGCTCTTCCTTCCTACTTTGAAGCTGTATATATCTCATATATATAGGTATGGATCGATTCTAGCCGTTGGAGAAGTATGGGAGAAGATTTGGTTGTGTTTGTGCCCATACCGTCTGTCAGAAAACTAACCGTTAGAGTCTAGGAGTCGACTCTTTTCTCAATGAGTTGACTCTTTTTGCATTTCAGCAGATTTTTCAAGTTTCTGTCCAAATGAGTCGACTCTTTTGTCCCAGGAGTCGACTCTTTTAAGTTGTCTGCAGAAATTTTGTTCTCTGTTGCAATGAGTCGACTCTTTCTGGCCAGAAGTCGACTCTTTTAAGCTTCCAGCAGAATTTCAAGGCTCTGTTCGAATGAGTCGACTCTTTTTGCTTGAGGGGTCGACTCTTTTTACCAAAACCCATATTTTTGCATCTTTTCTTCATTCTTTTCCAAAGCTTCCAATCTCTTCAAGGATCATTCAAATAACCTTTTTAAAGCTTGCAAATGCTTCTTCAAGGTTAAATGACTTCAAGAACATCTTCAATTCATTCAAGATGGATTTTCTTCATTTTCATCACTTGTAGAGCTCTTCCATCATCATAGCTTCATCCATTGATTCAAGTCTTCTTCAAGATCTTCAAGAGAGCTTCCATGACTTAGAATCTTCATTTCTTCAATTGATTTTCTATTCTTCTTTGAGCATCTTCATTTCTAGATTTCTTCTAGAATTCTTCAATCAATATAGCTTCTCCATAGACTTCAATAATTCTTCCAAGAAAGCTTTCTAAGTCTTGTGAATCCTTCCATGTCTTCAAGATATCTTCAAATCTTCTAAGAAAACTTCCATATCTTGAGTTGGTCTCTTTTTCTTCCATTCTTGCAATATACCTTCAAGTCCTCAATGTCTTCATTCAAAGCTTTTAGCATTTTCATTCTTCTTCTTTGATATCCATTATCTTCATTCTCTTATGAGATCACCATTGTTGAATATGTCATCTCATCAAGCTTTTCATTCTTCATTCTAATCTTTGCATCATGAATTCTCCATTTTGATAAGCTTCAAATCAAGATCTAATTAATAACTACTCTGCACACTAAGTAGAATTATTAGATCATTAAACCATGTTTTGTTATCATCAAAATCAAGGCATTGACTCAACAATCTTTTCTTTCATTGGTACAAAAAATAATATTATACATGAAAATACAAAGGTAATATTTACATAAATCATAAAGTATCCAATTTAAAATGATTGAGAAATTTCTGATTTGAGTTCCATTCCCACTTAAAGTTTCTCTTTAATTGGTATAAAAAATTCATAAAAACATCACGTTAGTCGACTCTAATTATGAACACACGAATCGGCATATTTTTCAAAATTGGAGCTTGCTAAAATTTTAATTAAACTTTTCTTAAAATGATTATTAGAATCAAATGCATGTTTGGTATACTAAAACACAACTATTGAATTATTACTACTAATATTTGTAAGTATTTAATTTTGAAAATTAGTTATTTAGGGGTAAGTTTCGTAATAAATGAGAAAACCATATTGTACTGTGCATATTAAGTATTTGGTGATAAAAAAGCTCACCCTAACTAAAAACTCAAATACTTTTTTGGGTAAATTATTAGTTTTAAGTTGTTATTTATGCATTATTAAATGTACTTAATAAATCTATACTATATGTAAGTTCTAAACTTCATCAATGTAGCCCTTAGCAAGATTTTAAGGTGAAAAACTCTACTTTAGAATGTTCACATTAAAACTTTTAGTTTCTTATTACAAGTTAAGGTTGTTTTTTTTAAATAACAATCAAAATTTTATTTTATTTAAGATTATATTGACTATTATAATTCATATTATTAGTTTATATAATTGATATTTATATTTCATAATACTTTTATATGTAAGATACATTCTTTTCATTCCGTGCTTCTGTAATATGGCGAAGGTATATTCATGCTTATTGGTTCCCAAATATACCTTCATCTCGAATAAAATACAAAAACACATTTAATTGGAAAGTAAGATTCATTATTGTCATAAATGGTCAATGATTCATTTTTCAATGCATGGGATTTTGTAATTTAAAAAAAAAAATTGATTCCAATTATTGAAATAAATAATCATTATGCAAATGTTTAGAAAGTTAATAACAATTGGTGCTACTTACCGCCTTTAAATTCTATTCCACTTTATGATCTCAATGTACACTTTTTTTATTCTATGCCACCTCATAATAATAATTAGTGCATAATATATATTATTTTAGGTAATTTATTCGTGCACTATTTTTTTTATTATGTTATTTGATGCACCCTTTTATTTTAGTCATTTTGTTATGAGTTATGTCAGGCCATGTGAAGCACGGTTACTGTTTTTATCAAAGCAGGACTAAGGGTGTTACATACGACAATTTTAATTAACTAAACACTTTTAACTTATACAATCCTTTCTAAATTTATATTATGATAAATTTTATTAACCCCGTGCGATGCACGGGTCAACACTGGTAGATACACATAAGCATGTATCTATACTATATATATAAAAGAATGTAGTGAAGTCTATGGAGGCTCCAAAATTCAAACACTATTTTCTAAAAAATCTAATTAATCATGATGCCATGTGGCAAAAGACTCTCTCCCTCCCTCCCACACACTCCAAAGCACAATTGTCAACACAATTATTTCAAAAAAAAAAAAATCAATAAACAGCAAATTACGGAAACAAATAACTAAAGAAAATATATTTGCACGTTATGAAAACAAAGAACTAAAGGAAGCAAATCTGTACGTTACCGAAAAAAATAACTAAACGAAACAAAGCCTTCAAATTTCATTGTTGGAAAAATCTTAGCAAACGTAATTTCCCCCCCCCCCCCCCCCCCCCCCCCCCCCCTCTCTCCCTAAATAGAGAAGGAAAAAATAGAACCCTAAAAGCAACTAAGAGATTAACAGCCCTACACACGGCAGCCACCATAGCCAAGCAACATCTTACAAGGTTGGTCATTCAACCACCATAGAAGTACAACACTCCATAGCAACAGTCGGGTGAAGCTGCCCTCACACGACATCCATAGGTTCGGACTCTAATTCTCTTCCTATTCTGTTTAATTTATTAAGACCACAATTTTTGTATTGAATACATATGCAATGAATGACATAAAAAAAAACAAAAAAAAAAAGAGGGTGATGGGTTGTCGGCTGAAAATAGAGAGTGAGTGAGTGATGGGTTTATTGCAATGTGATGGTGTTTGGGTCGGCTGAAAACAAAAACTGATGGTGAGAATATCTTCAAACCCATCATGAGTGACTGACCATTTTATCACTCTATTTTGCCCTCACTATTTGTTTTGAATTATTTTTGACTTTTAATGATCCAATGAGTTAACAAATTGTTTTGCTTCTTTTATATGAATGATGATGTTTAATACGCACAGAGAGAGAGAGAGAGAGAGAGAGAGAGTATGGTGTTCAATAATATGAATGACATGATAAAATCTCCCTGAATAGCAATGAATGACATAAACTAAAAAAAATTAAAAATAAAATGGAGGGTGAGGGTTCGGCTGAAAATAGAGAGTGAGTGTTGGTGTTTATTGTAATGAGTGACATGCAAAGAAGAGAAGGTGATAAGCTTAAGAGTGTGTGGGAATGAGTGATAGTGTTTAATGCACAGAGAGAGAGAGAGAGAGAGAGAGAGAGAGAAATATGGTGTTCAATACAATAATGACATTATAAAATCTCCCTGAATATTTTGTTGGGTTTGTATTTTTTTTTTAAAACCTTTACAGGGTCATGTTTGGACGAACCCTTGATATTCGTTTCTGAACCGCAGCCAAAAAAGTTTTCATCGTCATTGCAACTCAGTAGTGGAATACTTCAGTAGTACAATCCCTCCAAACCTCTTCATAAATTATGCTATGTTAAATCTTGCTACTTCTCATTGTCATTGGTTTTACTTTTAATATCAATTTTTTTTTCTTCCGTTCAGTTTCATATCATGGCGATAAAGAATTTAATATACATTAAACTTGGTGCTACCTAATGTATTGTTTTAATGTGTGTGCAGTGATTTTAATTTTAAATTTTCAGTGGTTTCTCCCTCTAAAGCAAGTAAAGGGTTTTTATAAGGTTAGTTAACATATCTCAATCTCTTCATATATGAATTCAACCATGCCAATTGTTAGAATAGTCTTTTTAGTATTAGTTTTGTTATTATGAGTCTTGAAAATTTATATTTAACGTAATTGCTTCTTTTATAATGCTATTAGGCTTTTTCTTAAAAATTGTCAAGACTATGTTTGTGTTGTTTTCAAATTATGTGACAATTAACAAGTAGTATGATTGATGTGTTTAAATTGGATTTGTTTAGTTATTGCACCTTATTCGGTTTTTAAAATTTTATGGTTGGTAGTAGCATTATTGCGTTATCGTTATATGAAATTATAAAAGCAACTATTAGGGTTGTAATTTAGTGTTTATGATCCACAAAATGACTTTTCAAAAATGAACTGTGGTATTTTTTAATTTAAAAAGTATTTAATGAATACATATAGAACCAAATAAATAAGATTAATAAATATATAAATCATTTTAATTAAAATTGGTAGGAGTTACATGATTAAACTCAATACTATGTTCAGGATGGACGTGGTTTTAAATAGAGAAATAATTCTACAACGGATTAAGTCGAAGATGGCTCGACTTTTGAGATTGTCAATCTTGCGCTGTAAGCGATTACGACGTGGGAGGAATTGGCATGCTGAAGTTCCCAATACAATGTTCAGGATGGACATGGTTTTAAATAGAGAAATAATTCAACAACGGATTAAAAATAATTCAACAACGGATTAAGTTGAGGATGGCTTGATTTCTAAGATTGTCAATCTTGCGTTGTAAGCGATTACGACGTGGGAGTAATTAGCATGCAGAAGTTCCCAATACTGGTTCAAATGTCACTTGACCAGAAAATGGTAAACATGTTAAACTCAATCACAAAATTATTCATCAATTAATATGAATAGCGTGTTGATTTCATTAACCTTCATTCTCTTTTAGGTGTTGAAATTGATTATTACAGTATAAGTCGAAAAAAATTTCAACAAAAGCTGGCACGATTAGCAACAAGAAGAAGATTGCTTTTGGTGTGAAATTTGGATCGTAATGATCCAATGTTTAGAAACCATTTTTTACAAATAGAAAAAGAGGCTTGAAGTTTGAGAACTATAATCTTACGCTCCAAAAGATTGCAAGGTGGTAATGCTCAGCTACCAAACATTCACCACAATGTCAATGTCCATGAAGATCAGTCAAGATATCAAACCATAATGATGCCCAACAATACTACAGTTGGTGGTAATCTCCCTATAGTATAGTGAGATTAGTTAAATTTTCAATAAAACACTAAAAAATGATAGTTACATGATTTTTGATCTCAGGTAACACGCTTACTATACATTCTAGAAGGAAAAATTTTACAGAACGTTGGAGCTTTGGTGGGACAACGGTAACATGCTCTTATTGTGGAGCAATAATGTTGATGGAGGAAAGAGTAAGAGATAATCCAATGGCTCAACCAAAATTCAGTCTCTGTTGTAAAGGGGGAAAAGTAATGTTGCCGTTCTTACCAGATGCCCCTGAATTTTTGCAACAGCAATTTACTTATGCGAGATTCAAGGAACGTATAAGAACATACAACTCACTATTGTTATTCACATCAATGGGTGGAAAAATTAATCAATTAGTGTTAGATGGAAGGGGTCCATATGTTTTTCGTATTAGCGGAGCTAATTTCCATAAAATCAGTTCGTTGCTACCAGAAACTGAAAAAAGGCCTAAGTTTGCTCAACTCTATATTTATGACATTAAGCATGAAATACAAAATAGAATGGATGTTGTGCAAAGACGTGGTGCCAAAACAGGAATTGATCTATCCATATTAGAAGGTCTACAGTCAATGTTGAATGTGATAAATCCATATGTCAGAGTTTTTTGCAATGCTCAAGATATGATAAGTGAAAATGGTGCTCAAGATTTGCATGTACAAATTTTGAGTTCACGAGATGGAAGACAATATATTAGACCAACTGCAAATGAAATTGCAGCATTAATTATTGGTGATGGGTCTAAAAGTGTTGGAAATCATGACATTATTGTTTGAAAATTAGATGGAAATTTAAAGAGGATTAATGAAACACATCCTTCATATATGCCACTTCAATATCCATTATTATTTCCTTATGGAACTGATGGATGGAGAAAGTCCATAAAATTTTCTCTTGGCACCAATAACAAACAGGAAGGGGTGTCAATGAAAGAGTTCTATGCATTTAGACTTCAATTTCGGAATGGAGAAGGGATGACACTACTTCAAGGTGGACGTTTGTTCCAACAATTTGTAGTTGATTGTTATGCAGCTATTGAGCAAGATCAATTGAATTTCATCAGATGCAAATAAAATGTTTTGCGTACCGATTTGTACAGAGGTTTAGAGGATGTTGTAACTGCCGGTGATGTTGATGCTTCAGCAGTGGGTAGGAGATTTATTCTTCCATAATCTTTTACGGGGGGGCCACATAATATGATTCAGCATTACTAAGATGCAATGGCAATATGTCGAGTAATGGGATTTCCAAACCTTTTTATTACATTCACATGCAACCCAAATTGATCAGAAATTCAACAAGAAGTACAACGCATTGTTGGTCAACGCACTGAGGATAGACCAGATATAGTTTCAAGGGTATTCCGAATTAAGATGAAGCAACTAATGGTAGATTTCAAGAAGCAAAATCTTTTAGGGTAAAATAATTGCAGGTATAATTTCTTTTATTGGACCTTTTATGTTATATATTTTAAATATTATGTAAATTGAAGTAACATACATTATTACACTTACATAACCAGATATTCATGTCATTGAATTTCAAAAGCGAGGATTACCGCATTCCCACATTATTCTAACCTTGGCGGTAGAGGACAAGCTGAAATTAGCAGAGGAGATTGATGATGTTATATGTGCTGAAATTCCTGATGAGGAAAAAGATCCATTGGCATTTGAAACTGTAATGAGATGCATGATACATGGGCCCTGTGGCAGTGCCAACCCTAATGCTCCATGTATGGTGAATGGCAAGTGCTCAAAACATTATCCGAAAAGTTTTTGTAATGAAACCATAATAGATGAAAATGGTTTTGTTATATACAGGCGTAGGGACACAAAAAAGAAGTTTATGATTAATGGAATTGAAGTTGACAATCGTTGGGTTATTCTGTACAATCGTGATCTAATTGTACGGTATGATGCCCATATTAATGTTGAGCGTTGTGCACATAGCAAATTGATTAAGTACTTATACAAGTACATCAACAAAGGTCCTAATTGTGCAACGATTGTAATTGAGGATAATGTCATCCAGCGTAATAGTGATGGACAATGTCGTTATAAAAAGGCTGATGAGGTGAAACAATACTTGGATTGTTGGTATGTTTCTGCTATCGAATCTTGTTGGCGAATTTTTGAGTTCAAATTGCAAAAACAATACCCATCTTTCGAACAGTTGCAATACCATTTAGAAGGAGAACAATCTGTTATGTTTAAAGACTCTGATAATATTCCATCAATCATTAATCAACCGGGGGTGCACGAGATAATGTTTACAAAGTGGTTTCAAGAAAATAGAGATTATACAGAGGCTAATACGTTAACTTATGCAGAGTTTCCTAGCTTATGGGTTTGGAATCGGGGACAAAAGCAATGGAAAATGAGGCAACAACGAATGTGTATAGGCAGACTATCTTATGCGCATCCGAATTCTGGAGAGCGATATTATTTACGTATGTTGCTTACCAAGGTTCGCGGCGCAAAGTGTTATGAAGATATTAGAACCGTTAACGGAATTTTACATCCAACCTTTAAATCAGCATGTCATGCACTTGGTTTACTTGATGATGATAATGAATGGGCTGAAGCTTTAACTGAAGCTGCAACATGGGCATCAGGTTTGCAACTTCGAAATATGTTTTGTTCAATTCTAATGTTCTCAGATGTTATAAACCCATATGAGTTGTGGGAGAACCATTGGATTGACCTTACTGATGATCTACAAAATAGGGTAAGGAAGCAAACTGGAGATGGTAGTGTTACTCTTGAGGAATGTGAATTGAAAAATTTAGGATTGCTTGAAATTGAGCATATCTTGCACAAGAATGGCAGGTCCCTTAAAGATTTTATGCCTATGCCACTACCATCGTCTCGCTCAGCTCAATTTGTTATAAATAGACTCATCAGGGAGGAATTTGATTATGATAGTGCATCAGAAAGGCAATTGTTTGAATCTTTGCACGTGGGTTTGAATGATGATCAATTGAGAGTGTTTGAAACCATAATGGAAGCGTATGCCACAAAAAATGGGGGTCTTTTTTTCCTATATGGTAGTGGTGGTACTAGAAAAACATATTTGTGGAATACTTTAATTGCAAAATTTCAATCAGACAGAAAATTTGTTCTTTCTGTTACATCATCAGGTATTGCAGCTTTACTATTACCAAGCGGAAGAACTACACACTCGCGTTTCAAAATACCGCTTGACCCTGATGACTCATCATGCTGTTCAATAAATCAAGGAACAGATTTGGCACGGTTGATTCAAGAGGCTTCATTAATAATATGGGATTAACCACCCATGATAAGTCGTCATGCTTTTGAAGGGGTTCATCGTACATTTAGGGACATACTAAGAGGTACAGAATTTGGTTCTAGCAATAAATTTTTTGGCAGAAAACTATTTGTACTGGGTAGTGATTTTAGACAAATATTGCCTGTTATTCCAATAGGTGGGCGTGAACAAACCATAGAAACTTCATTACCAAAATCAACAATTTAGGATCATTGTGAAGTTTTACATCTCCAGAGAAATATGCGTGTTATAGCACCAGATGTTTCTAATCAAACACGTCACAAGCTTTTTGCAGAATGGATTAAATTGCTTGGTGAAGGAAGATTGCTAGCGACGTCGTTCGGTGAAGGATACAAACCCAATTGGATACAAATTCCGAAAAGATTTATCATAAAAAATGGTGACATGGCCTTACTCCATTTAATTGAGGCTACTTATCCGGATTTTACCAACAAATTTTATGATATGACGTACTTAAAAGAACGTGGCATTCTAGCTCCTAAAAATAATGATGTTGATGAAATCAATTCAATCATGCTCTCAATGGTTCCAGGAGACATGGAGACTTTTAATAGTGCTGATAAATTATGTCCAACAGAGAGCGGAAGTAATGAACATGATATGTATCCTCCTGAATTTTTGCACTCTTTGAATTTGCCTAGGCTACCAAATCATTGTCTACAGTTGAAAGTTGGAGCACCAATCATGCTTTTGAGAAACACTAACCAGTCATTAGGGTTGTGCAATGGCACTCGATTAATAGTTCATAAAATGGAAAATCGAGTCATTGAGGCAAAGGTGGTTACAGGGTCCAGAATTAGTACAATGGTATTAATTACGCGAGCCACTTTATCCCCTTCTAAAAATCAGTCACCATTTGCAATGAAGAGAAGACAGTTCCCGATAAAGTTGGCTTTTGCTATGACTATAAATAAGAGTCAAGGGCAAACTTTGAAGAATGTGGGTCTTTATCTTCCGAATCCTGTCTTTACTCACGGCCAGTTATATGTAACTCTGTCACGTGTTACCTCTCCATCAGACTTAAAGATACTCATTGTTAACAAACAAGGCATACCAAAGGATTTCATAAAAAATGTTGTCTACAGAGAAATTTTTAATGGCATTTCTCAATAAATTTATGACAGTTTATATTTTCATTGTAGTGAACCATGAATTATTTTTGTGTCTCTTCATTCGTTGATTTACTGATTTAGATAACATATGTTCACTATTTTTATTGTGATTGCTTATAATAAATATTCTTATTTTATTAACAATTTTGCAGTACCCATTTTTTTCTAAATATTTTGATATGTTAATTGTTCAATTTTTCAATGCAGACAAATATACAACCTCCTCTAAATTTGCGCCGTAGTGACCGTTTGGATATTCAGAATGCCTTATATGATTTTGATAATGAACCACATAAAGAGGGTTTTCCGATTGAAAATTTTATCACTTCGAAAATTCATTTATGTCATTTGCTTCAAAAAAGTGGAAAAAGAATAAGTGACACCGATATTTGATGGACAAACTTATTGAGCTATTGCCCTTGAGTTGAGATCCTGTCAAGGAGACAATATTTCAAAAGTACGAGATAAAAGATTCTGTAGACTTATGGGATGCTTTGATGGAAGAAAAACGTGATATTCACCCTTTGTGGATAGAATTTGAACAAGAACGAATGAGGAAAAATACAACAGTACGAGAACACATGCTAAAAAATGAACAATTGCTCTACAGTCTTAGAAAAAAAGGCTTTAAACCTCATATTGCTATCTTGATTTATAACATAGTTAATACACTCCCACCCACATGGCCTATATCAAGTATTCACAAAACGTTAAAAAAAGAATTTTTAGACATGAGAGCATTGTCGATTTTGTTGGAGGAGATTGAAAATGATTTGTTGAGCCTACAAGCATTGGAAGAAGTGGAGCAAAGTCTGAAGAACAATGACAATGAAGATCATTGAATCATAAAATTCTTTGAAGGTATGTACATATTTTCTTACTTTAATTCCAATGAAGCTAAATAATGTATTATTTCCAGACAGTTCACACAAATATTTTGTACTTTCCTTTTGCAGGTGAGGTATGGTAGCTTAAAACTTGATGGACTAGAAGGCTTAAAGTTATGATTATGAACTAATGTTTATGCTTTGGATCTTAGTATAAAAGATTTTGAATTGTGTTTAATTTTAGATAGTGATTGAGTTTAGATTATTTTAATTGCAAAAACGTGGGATATATTTTGCATCAATAAAAACATTGTTATATAGATTTTTTTTATTAGTAGTTGGTTTATGTAAAAAATTTAGATTATAAGTTCTTTATATTTGACGAGCATATGATTTAAACAGTGTACGTGTTTTTAAGACTTACAATATGGATTGTATTATCTAAAACTACTCTTTTATACAGTTAAGCCCCGTGCATAGCATAAACGAAACTTCATAGAATGCAATCTTTAACTTCAACTACTATGTTGCTTCCAAATTTGTGAGTAATGAGGTTATGAATTGATCACATCTCCCTTTGTGTTCTTTGTATTCTTCGAAGTGCACAATGTAACTCAAGTTACCAATCTATCATATTTTATTTGTTACAGGGTGCTTTTGCACTAAAATTAGCCATTCGTGCTTTTAATTACTTCCACATCATTCTGAAAATTTGTTTTTGAGTCATTTGTGTTGACCTTATCATTTTTAAAAATTTTCATTTAACAGAATAACATTCATTCACTAATTTTAAATATTGTATTTAACATCCTAATTTAGGGACTCCCATGTATATTTGACCTCATGAATGTCACTACAAGTTTCTAACACTGTAAGTTTCCTTTGCATGTTCAGTGTTTTTTGTTGTTAAAAGAATTAATGGCTGGTTTGAATGGGCAACTTTTTCTTTCATAAAATTTTGAATTATTATTGACTTTCAATGATTCCGTGCATAACACGGGTTAACGCTAGTATATATATGTGTGTGTGTGTGTGTGTGTGTGTGTCTGTGTTTGATTCCAATAAAACATGGATCCCAACAAAATAAAAATATTAAACCTAACATAGTTTATCCTTTATTTATGTCGGTATATAAGAGGAGTTTAATTTTAATACATTATCATTGTAAACAAAGTTTACATAGGCGGAGCACTAAATTATAATACTTCAATCCTTTTCATGTTTTGCCTAAGCTATTTTTATTTATATTAAATAATTATACTTCTGGCAACCATAGCAGATTAGGGAAGGAAAAATCATTTCCAAACTTTGTTGCCTAGATAGTGCTCTAACTAGCTTCCCGTCTCGCCTCTCTCCATGTGCAGTGATCTCTCTACTATTGCTTTGGTTTGGTTTGTTATGAGTTATGAAATTATGGTGTTGTTTTTCCAGTTTTGTGGATATTTTTGAAGCTATGCATCATAATTTTCTTCAAACTATCTTCATCTAATGCCTTGGTGGTATGATGATTGGACTTGTTGGTCTGATTTTTAACTTGGTCCATTGGAGCTACGATTGATTTAAAACGGTTGTTGTCCTATAATGTTTCCTGGCCCACGTCCACACATCCAATTGCAAAGCAATTAGGAAAGTAGGGAATAAAATTTACCATATTGTGGGTAACTTGGCATCTCAAGAATCATGGTGATGTCGTATATATGTATAGAGAGTAATGTTATAAAACCAAAAAATTTATACAGAATTTATCACCAAAATGATGTGTCTAAATTGTGGTCCTATCACTTCATAATAAAGAATCCATCAAGGTGCATGCTAATTACAAAACTACCATTGCCACATTATTCTGGTGAAAAATTCTGTACAATAATTCTGGAAGAATAACATTTTCCATATATATATACATATGTCTGGACAGAGAGAAGCCTGAAAAGGAAAGGAAAAATCCTTTCCTAATATGTTATGATTTCCAAAAACATGCTTATTTAGTATAAATAAAAATAGCTTAGGTGAAACATAGAAAGCATCAAGGTGTCGCAATTTGGTGTTCGCATGTGTAAACAAAGTTTACTCTGTGAGCACATTAAAAATTAAACTCACACACTAATCACCCTAAATAAGGGGAAACCTGAACTCTTTAGTATGAACAAACCGAGATTCCTAAACCGTCATCTAAATTTCGTTGGACCACATTTGGTGTTACCTCATTAACTTTAAAATACATAAAATTTATGAAGTCAAACTATTCTCGAAATTCAAATTACTTATCCCCTAATCCATCCAACATTATCAACTTCTACTATATGAGCTACTTTTTGTTTTCAAAACAAAAAAAGGTACCTTATAGCAACCTACTAATATTATAAATCTATTTTTTTTAAAATTTTACAATTTTACTTTTTATTTTCTTTCATTTTAAATTTATAATTAATATTCAGGCAATTGTTGTTCATCAATGTAAAATTATGTTATAATGGGTCTTACCTATGTAAAAAAGTGGTGACCAAACAGATAAAAAAGTAAAAAAAGAAGAAGAAGAAGAAGAAGAAGAAGAAGAAGAAGAAGAATATGGTTTTCTCTAATATTTATTACTAATTAAGGAGTTTGGTAGTTATCTATCATTATTAATTATTATTAATTTAAGGCTCTATAGTATTTTTTGCACAAATGTAAATCCTTAAGGGTATCCTTATATATTATAGCTTATATATCAAGCCACGCTGCTTATCTAAATAAAATGATCATGAATGTATTGCTGTGACCCCTTAATACATCCTAAGAAGCTCAACGCAAAAGATCATCATATTATATTAACTTATAATTTCATTTAATTAATGTTCATAATAATAGTTCATATATATATATACACATAATCATTTAACATAATATTTATTAAAATTATTTATAAAAATGTCTTTTATTCAATGCATCGCACAAGTCGACTGCGTAGTTTTATAACTAATGTTTGCATTTATGTCATAAATGTGCATAAGCCAGAAAGCTGTGAGCTGAACACATTTTCATTTAGGATGATGACGATAATTTATTTTAACTCTGATTTGAACTGTTGGATCTTATGATTCAGGTATGACTGGAATTCAAATAGCTAATATTGAAATAGGACGAAGGGAATCCATAACTTGACTCGAAGGATATCTATGGACCTTAATCTAGAACGGACCACTTTTGTTTTCTTGTTGCCGAACGATAGAAATTTATAGAAAATTAAGATTGCGTTTGGATTAAGGATTTAGTGATAAAAAAATAAAAAAAAAAAAAGTAAAAGAAAAAGAAACAAATATTCTCTTTTATTTTGTTCTTTTCTCTTTTATTTTTTTTTTTTTTTACTTTTTACTAAATAAATTCGAATTCTAAACACGACATAAGAAAATAATCACCACCACTTTACAAAGGACACCCATCCATCCTAAGGGACTACAAAAGCCACAAAGGGGGATCTGTATACCACTCCATACAGCAACCCCCAACAAGAGCGTATTGATCAACTTTGATATGTAAAACTGAATGAGACGTACCTCAGATACCACGCAATGAGGTTGAGCAACATAGTCGCATTCTTTACAATATTAACTTCTTTGAGCTGGTTCTCTTAATTCTTCACAAGCGTAACAATAAAACTCTATGCCGTCATCTTCATCTTCATATGTATAGCGTTTCATTGGAGAATCGGTGAGGGTGAGGGGATGGAAATGACGTTCGTATTTGATGGTAGATGGTAATGTTGAAATACAATGGACATGGAGATTGAAATTGCACAGCAGACAACGGAAGAAAGGGGTATGGCAGGGTTGACGACAAGTGTGGCATTTTAATAGGTCATTCGCCTCATTGAAGAAAGCAAGAGAGTGATGGTGAATCTTAGACACCATGGTGGTGGGCTTCAACAAAGCACATCTAACGTCGATGCGCCAGTTACACTGGGAACATACGAAGAAACCATGATCATAATAGCGTAAGCATGCCTCGCATTTCCAGGGAGGTTCATATACATGGTAGTTGAGACTTGAGGGTAAGAGTGGGCAGTGGGTGGAGGAGGTGGTGGTCATTGATTTCATTCGGCAAATCAGCACATTGCATTCAGAGCAAAAATAGATCGAATCCCCCTCCCCAAAGTGAAGCCCGCACCCATGGCAACAACGATCATGAGGAAATTTCTGTTCATCATAACATAAAATCAAGGGATGGGAGTGCCTGAATTGTTGAGTCGGGTGAATATCCTGACCTTTATTGTTTGTGGTAGGCTTCAAAGAAGCACAATTAACCTCTAGGTCAAACTTACACTTAGAACAGTGGTAGGTAAAACCAAACCGTCTTTAGCTACAGGTCATGCAACTAAACCGACGATCGAGCACGTAAGGTGACCGCCGGAGGAGGATAAGAGGATGCGAGGGGTGAAAAGGATGCACGATATTCAAGGGCAACTAGGCGCATGATTCGTGCAACAAGGCCTTGCATTCGAGGCATACGTAGACCGAACCACCTCCATCGGTAGGCGACTCGCAGCAACTGCAGGTATATATACGAAAAGTTCGTGTTCTTACCACACAAGAACAATTGATGGGGGTGATTGGATTGCCGAATCTCTTCGCCGGTTTTGGTGACGCTCAGCAAACCGCATTTAACGTGAGGTAAACAGAACAGAGCGGGGAACACATGTAGAGAAGGCCCTTAGCAAAATTGGCCCCACAAGCACTACAAGCAGAGTCGGATACGTACTGTTCGTCTGAAATGTGAAGATCGTGTTGAGGGTGAAAGGGCTGCATGGTGTTGCATACATCTTGGAATCTCAGCGCACGAATTGTGGATGCCAAACTCGCAGCCGGCCATACAACGATAGTGAGTGAGGACCCGAGATCCTCTGTTTGCACATATGACAATCACATGGTAAGTCAGTCCCCATCACATAGCAACAATTCATGATTTTGGCCGAAATGTTTAATTTTAGTTTCCATTTCTCTCTCTCTCTCTCTCTATATATATATATATATATATATGAAGGCAAGGAGAATAATGGTGTGGTACTGAATGAAAGAGGCAAACTTGAAAAGCTACAGTGGCAAGCAAAATGAAGCCATACCTTCCATTGATTAGAGAGTTGACCTGTCATATACACAGAAATCAACGGACGGTGATGTGATATTATGTTTAAAAAATCAAATTTTAGTCAAAACAAACATCTTTTAATTTGTACACAGCCGATTTAGCATTAATATCTTGTCCGTGGAACTCGAGGAGCAGCTCAGTGGGCATTGCGATGCGTTGAACTCACATGTCTTGAGTTTGAAAATTAGCATTTTGGTTAAGTCGAAAGGTATTTATCACTTGACATGAATAACTATATCAAAAAAATGGTTAGTGAAGGTTTATGCAAGTTGGCCGACACCCCTTCATAACAATAATATATAGATATATCTATATTTTTATAGAAAAAATTAACACTAAAATTTTAATCAGACTCTCTCAGGCTATTTTATACTTTTAAAATATTTTAAAATATTTAAAAAATTACTACCTAACCTATATTCTTACTTTTTATCACATTCTCACCCGTTATCCCCCTTATGCAGCAACCAACCACTAGTAGAGAAATAATATATATATATATTGTCCATTGTGCTAAAGTTATGTCATGCATGATGAAAGAACTCCACCAGAAAAAATTAAGAAAACCAGCCGTATGTATTTGACAATATCAAGAAACTCGCACAATCACCGACAGCTGCATATGTCCCAAAAATGCATCTTCCCTGAATGTTAACATAATGCTTGGCTCTCAACCCGACTTTATCACTGGAGTGATTTCTGTTAAATTAATCATATGAACCCTTATTTTTTAGAGTGTTTTTCAACTTGTTATAAGTGATTTTTTAAAATTTTCTTTTCAAAGCTAATTTTTAAAAGGTCATTCGCTTAATTTTTAAGTCTTCAAAATTATCCATTCAATGTTGATTTTCACAAGTTTTACTCTCTTGAGTTTGTGGGTGAAATGGTTTCAAAACAACCCTCTCTTAACTGGTTTTCAAATATCAAGCACAAGATCCCAACACTCACTTAAGTGGCTTTCATAAAATGATTTTCAAAACATACTTTCAAATTTTATGCATAAAATCACCTTTTCAAAACCCTAGTTCAAAACCACCTTTCAAAATTACCTTCCAACCCTAGATTAACTTGACCCTAGTAATTCAACCTTAATTCAACCAAACCCTAAGTTAACCTAACCTTAGTTTGTTAACCCTAGGTCACCTTGACCCTAGATTAACCTAACCTTAGTTAGTTAACTCTGTTGACCCAAGAAGACAATTCAAGAAGGAGGTGAATTGGATTTTACAGAATTTATATTAAATAATGCAACTAAAAATAGTTTATGTATTTCAACAATGATTAATTAAAGTATATATTAAGCAAGTAAAGTATATATCAAAGAATATATATATGCAAGCATGTATAGTGAGCAAATAAGCAAAACAAAACAAGAAAAGAAGAGCACCAGATTTATAGAGGTTCTGCCAATCTTACATGCGTCCTCTTTTCTTTGATCCTTTCGAAGATATTTCACTATGTAACACCCCTCATACAGCTACTGGTTTTGCTACAAGTGCCTAACTCACACTTACAAGAACTCTTCCCTAAGCTCTCACAACCCAAGAGACTTTATTTAAGTTTCTCTCAAATTTACAAGTAATTTTGTCTAAACTTCACTAAAACTTACAAGTATTTTTATCCAAAAACACTCAAACTTACATGTTTAAAAATTACCCAAGTGAAATGAATAAAGGTTATACAATAAGTAACTCTCCTAATGAGTAGATGAACAAGTATATCTCAATGAACAACCTCGAACATTCAACAAAAAGATGTGACAGTTAGGGCACAGAAAATTTCCAGCTTCAAATACTTGATACCAATGATATATTCACTCTATATACTCTACAGAAGCTGTAGGAATCTTGTATTTAAAGTCATGAATCGATTCTAGCCGTTGAAAAAGTATGGGGGAGATTTTGGTGGCAGATTGCACCATTACATCTGTTAAAAATATAGCCATGGTCGGAAGTCGACTCTTTTTACAATGAGTCGACTCTTTTTACAATCTGCTTTAGTATTTTGCCTTGAGGGGTCGACTCATGACTGGTAGGAGTCGACTCTTTTAGACTGAATCTGCAAATTTAATTCTTTGTCTCAATGAGTCAACTCTTGAAGAGTGAGGGTCAACTCTTGAGGAGTGAGGGTCGACTCTTTTCACCAAAAAATTTATTTTTATAGCTTTTATCTATTATTCTCCAAAGATTCTTCAAAGTCTCTGAGCTTATCAAGAATCATCCAAATCAATTTTCTAAGACTTGAAAATACTTCTTCAAGATTTGATGACTTCAACTAGATAAGTCGAAAAAATAATTAAATGTACTACATTCTCACCCCTTGTACAGCAACCATATAACCACTCGTAGAGAAATAATATATATATATATATATATATATTGTGTCCATTGTGATAAAGTTATGTCATGCATGATGAAAGAACTCCACCAGAAAAAATTAAGAAAACCAGCCGTATGTATTTGACAATATCAAGAAACTCGCACAATCAGACAGCTGCATATCTCACAAAAATGCATCTTCCCTGAATGTTAAAATAATTCTTAGTTCTGAACCCGACTTTATTACTGTGAGCCGTTGTTTAAGATGGAAAGAATATATAAGAACAAATACATAAAAAAATAAAAGTAAAAATCAGATTGGAGTTGGTTCTAGTTAATAGATGCATGCAAGTAAAAAGCATCAATTCAACAAATTACTAAGACTGAACTTCTCAAGAGTCACACCTTCTTCGACTCAGAGTTGAGAGAGAGAACATTCAGCGTGCATCGTCTTCACGGCTTCTCCTGCGACTCTGTTCCAGCCCTTCTTCACATCTGAACTGAATTGAACTCCACTCCTCTCTCTCTCTCTCTCTCTCTCACACGTTTCCTTAGGCAGTGAGACGCAGAGTTTTTTATTATTTTTATTTGATGAATCATTATCAGATACGTAGATCTGACCAGATAAAATGCCTTTTGAGCTATCTTAACCTAACTCTTTTAACCTAGAGTTAAATGAACCTAACCCTTTTGATACCTCTCTTAACCGAATCATTTGCTCATCCAAACAGTATACTACCCCTCTTAAGAGTACTGAATAATTTGACGGGTGCTTTCAAAATTCATAATTTTCGGAAATCTTCTTCAAAATTCATTCTATTACTGGGTTTTGTTCAAATTCACAATAAAAATATTATAAATAATTAATTCAAATTTATAGCAGTCTTATTCGATAGATAAATTTTTTATTTAATTTTTATTCATATAAAGAATAATAACTCTTTGAATAGGAGTCAATTATTTTTTGATTTATTTTCTTGTAACTTTTTAAATAGCATTTAATTACTTTATACGTATAAATGGGTGGTTAAAGTTGTAATTGATTACTTTTAGAAGGACTCAACTGCTTATATATATCTTAATAAAACTAATAGATAGATAAATTTTTTATTTAATTTTTTATTCGTACAAAGAATAGTAACTTATTTGGAATAGAACTTAACTATTTTTTTTTATCTCATATTATATATATATATATATATTTATCTTACAAAATTCATAAAGTAGATTAAATAACATAATAAAATCAATAGTTATCTTAATAAATTTAATAGTACTAAAATATTTAGAGCATCACTTAAAAAAAAGACAATATATAGAGGCAGACACAATTTTTATATATCTTATTATATAAAAAAAATTAGTTGGACATCTGGGCTTTCAAACAACCATTACTATTTTCTACGAAACTATAATAAAAAAATATAAAAAAAATCCATGTGGCACCAGGGAATCCCGAAACCCAAAAATAAAAGGAAAAAAAAAAAACAGGATCTGTTTCCTTTCTCTCTCTCACGTCAACTTGAACCCCGAAAAACTCCAACCACAATCAAACTCCTGTCCAAAAAAATCTGCACAACCTCTAGAATTCCATCGACAATCAAACTCTCTCCCTCTCTCTATCGATTACATCAGCATACGATCAAAATCTCTCCCCCTATGATTGTATGTTTCTTAGACTCTCTCTCGTAGTGTCCTTATAAAGATTAAGGGTGGCCACAAGCTTTGTGTTTATTTTTTATTATTATTAGAGATGGTGGTCATTATAATCTATTAAAATATTAAAAATGATGATTTTGTCAATGTGAATAAGTGAATAAGATATGTAAAATTTAAAATTTATAGATAACTAAAACAATTATCAAAATTACTAGAATTTTGCGGACAATCAAACTCTCTCTCTCTATCGGTTACATCAACATATGATCAAAATCTCTCTCCCTATGATTGTATGTTTCTTACACTCCCGTAGCGTCCTTACAAAGACTAAGAATGGCTATTTAATTATTGTCTGAAATAGTAGTTGTTGTGATCTATTAAAATATCAGAGATGATGATATTACTAATATCGGCAAGTGAATAGGATATGTATAATTCATAATTTACACATAGTTTAAGTAGTTATCAAAAATTACGTAGATAGTTTTGATTATTTTTTTTTTTGTCTTACCTACTTGACCTATTGAGAAACAAACTAACTGAAAAAACTAACAATTAGGTTCTACCTTTATATCTCAAAATAGATAAAGAAAAATCTTGTTCCCATTTACTACATACATAGTTCATATATATATATATATATATATAGGTAGCAGTGGACCCGTGCATAGCACAGCTAAATAATAAAAATTTAAAATTTATTTGTAATATTTTATATCTATTGATAACTTTAAACAAACATAAATATATATATATATATGTACACAAAAATGACCTACACAGTTAAACAAAAGTAAAAAAAAAAAAAGATGATATTTAACTATAAAATTGTCACTACTAATATCATTTTGGGCCAAGATTCAATACAAAATATTAGAAAAATATGTAAGAGATAAAGAAAGATGTCAAACAAAAGTTTAAAAAAGATGCTATGCACGGGCCTTGTATATTTTAAAATAAATGTGTAATTAATTAATATTTTTCTTTTTAAAATGAATACTAAAAACTTAATAACACAGTGAATTTATACCGAAAAAGATGTTATGCACGGGTTTTGTATATTTTAAAATTAATGTGCACTTAACTAACATTATTATTTTTTATTTTTTTAAATATGTACTAAAAACTTAATAGCACATAGTGAATTTATACCGTACTAGCACTAAAAGCTTAAAAATGAGTGGTATTTTTTTCAAATAGTACGGTGAATATTTTATCTAGTACAACTTTTTTGCTATATATGCATAGAATTTGTAAATTTTAAAATTTGTAGTATATAAAATCGTACTTGTTTATTTTTTTTTTTAAAAAAAAAGCATACTGAAAGCTTAATAATGCCCGAAATTTTTTCAATAACAAATATTTGATGTATTATTTGATTTGTCTTTTTAAATAGCCTAGTGATTTGAAATTTTGAAAGTACTTTTCTTATAGAAGTAATCTTTGAGGTAAATGGAACAGAAAGAAAAGTTTTACGTGAAAGAAAAACTCAACTTTTAATGTGGCAACCAAAGATGGCAAGTGGCTTTAATTTGGAACTAAACTTGTTCTTTCTTTTCCTTTTTTTTTTTTTTTTTTGAGATGGGCTAAAGACACCTATATATTTTTTATTTGAATTTTGAAAGTTCTTGCTTACCGAAGTTTGAGCTAAATTTAAAGAAATCTTTGATAAATGTGTCTTCACATATTGCTTAAGCAATCTTTAATGCATATATCTTTAAGAGATAAAGAAATATGCAATTAAGAGATGGAAAACACTGTCAGTTAAAAAAGATACAAAAAAATAGAAATATCAATATGTAAAGATGTTAATAAAGAGATATGAAGAATACAAAGAGATAAACGTATGGCCGTATGCTTCACATGCAACAAAAACAAAGTTAAGGACAAAGAACAAGAGAAAAAGAGAAAGAGTAATGAAATATTTACATGCAGAAACGTATGGTAATATTCTTCACATGCAAAGTAGGAGTTAAAAGAGATAGATAAGTACAAAAATAAAGATAGATAAAGAGAAAAGAAGAAAGAGCAATAAAAGACTTACATGCAAAGAATCTAGTAAGCAAAAGAGATGGGTGTTTTGGAACCTTAATTTTGTAGTAGGCGTGTTTTTACCTTCTAGAATTTATAGTTTGATTTATGAAAAACATTTTAAGAAATTATGATTGCATTGATAGGGTTTACCAAATATAGATCCATATAATTATATAAAATTTTAAAAAATTACGACTGCGTTGATAAACTTTACCAAATATAAATTCATTTAATCATAGGAAAGGAATAAATAAAAAAAATACAAAATATGAATTCATATAATCGTATAAAGCATTGATATGGTTTACCAAATATAGATCCATACAATTATGACTGCATTAATAGGCTTTATCAAATATAAAATCATATAATCATATAAAAGGAATAAATTCAAAAATTCAATTTCTAAACCAATCAAAGTGCAAAATTCAAGAATTAAGTTTCTAAACCAATCAAAGTGCAACATGTGTTATCAAAATATTAAAAAAAAAGTTAAAAATTTTATAAAATTGAATTGAAATTTTAAATAGTAAAGACCTCCTATCATTATGCTATAATATATAGTATAGATATATAATTGTGAAAATGATGTAAGATCTTATTCCCAATCTGCATGCATGCATACATAAATGGTGAAGTCTATGTATATAACATCTATATCTATCCACTGCATGAATCATTCGGTATATATATCCAATAATGACGAGTTGAGAATGTTTTCTGTATGTATCATGCATTGGAGCATGCATGGACGTAGGCATTAATTTGTTTAAGTAGACCATATATAGTTTGAGATTAGGTATTAATAATATTCAAGGTGCCTGTTATTTTATTTCAAGTTCCGACAATAAAATAAAAATTTATAATGACTAGGCCCAAATCAAAATTTTATTAGGCTTCATATTCATTATTCAAAGTCTTTTAAATAAGAGCCAAATTCGAATGCTTGCCAATAGTCAAAGGTCTAGGAAGTACTATCACCTTATGTTATTACATGTTGTAACAATAATAAATATAAAAAAAATAAAACTTCATGCTAGCTAGACTGAAAAAGCCATTGCTGAGATTTGCTTTAAGTAATTAATTACTAGATATATAGCCTTAATATTGAAAGTTTCAGAATAGCCATATTCGAATTTGTGATACTCTTAAGCTACCTATTGTTATTCTAATGCTTTTCTTACCTTAGCTACGCACCGATATATTTTCAATGAACACATCCATGAAGTTAGTATTATTACTTATTTTATTACAGATTGCTGCAAATAAAAAATTCATGATATGACTTAAGACTCGAGAAGCCATTCGCCAGGAGATTTGTTTAAGCAATTTGTTTTAGAGGGAGAACTGTAAATAAAAAGCTACTTTCAAAGCCATTCTTTCACCATCTATAAATGGACAAGGTTCGTCCTTTCCCTTCGTTCTCCTCAATAATCTATAACAGATTAACTATCATTTTGTCCTTTTAACTTTATCTCAGATTTTAATGTTATCTCTTAATTTTAATTTTTTTTATTCAAGTCTTCTAACTTTTAAAAATAAGTCAACATGGTCAAACATTTGACCATCTAAATTAAGATTAATTACAATATGCCAAAAAAATTAAAATTAATTACAATTTGACCCTCTAAATTATTATTTAGTTTCACTTTATCAGTGAAACTAAATATCGTTATATTTTTACCCCTAAACTATTAAAATTTCAGCTTATGTTGACACTGATAATAAAAGAAATAAATTAACACTTGTAGAATTTATGATATGATACAACATAAGATTTTTTTTTTCTCTAGTTGACAAATGTGTAGTTTCTAAAGTATCCTTGATATTAGTAGGGCCAATAATTAGTGGTCAACAAAAATAAGATTTTATAGATGATTTGGGTCATTTTTTTCAAGCATTTTGAGAGGGTTTATAACATTTCATAGCCATAAAATTATTTTGTTCTCTTTGCTTCAAAGATTAGTGTAGAATTTTGACTAAACAAGCCCCTACTTTTGAAATTTATGAGGGTGAAAATCTAATGATTTTTAATTTAATGTTATAAAGTGAAATAAGTCATAGTTTAGAGGGTCAAAATATACTTAGTCTTTAATTTATTTACCTATTTTGAAATGTTAGACCACGTTGGCTTATTTATAAAAATTAAAGGACTTAAATAAACCAAATCAAAGTTAAGGAATGACATTAAAATTTGAAGAAAAGTTAAAGGAACAAAATGATTGTTACCCGTTATAATCTCAAAAAATTCACGGAGCACATATGCACTTTCAATTTAATTACTGACAATTGCCAATTAAAACGAGTAATTGGCCTAAATATACCAATTTTGTGATGGTGCAATTTTTAGGACTAGTGGAAAGTTTTACACCTGTTAAGGCATGTTAACGGTGGAGAAGTCATCGCATGCTAAGGCATATTATCGGAAATTAGTGTTTATTTGGTAAGTAATTATTATAATTCCCAGATGAGATCTACATGAAAAAGTTACCTCCAACGTTCACAAAGACTCGAGAACTAGAAGTCTCAAATTACAGCCGGTTACTGAATTGGGAAAGTTAGAAATGCGGTAATTTTAAATCTTCTCCGCTGGATGGATAAGAAAGTTTTCTGGGCATGGCAGGATATCCATGGCCAATGTGCCTTAAACACATTGTCAGACCTCAGAACAGTATCTATAGATGAATGGGAAATAATTTTTCCATCTACCACCAATCAAATTTATCTAAGAGTGGCCTTGGAACCAATGACCCACTCACCATTTGTAGGACTTGAAATTTTTTTAAAACAATGTGTTTATATATTTTAACATGTTGTTTGTATTTAGATTTTATTATATTATTTAACTTTATTTTTGTTAAATGGGCAGTTAAAACTTTCATAGGTAATACCAGAAACAGCTAATCATCTGTTTGTTATGTAATTAACTCTGGTGAGTACTCACACACCAAATCATATGCTCTTCATGGAATTTAAGCAAGAAGCTGCTCTACGTAAAACTTTCATTGCTTTTGAAGCAAGCCATAGAATTGCAACTGTGGCAATGGAATGCAAACCATCATGTGAAACCATTTGTGCCTCCCATGCTCACAACAGTGGATGCAAACTATCATCATCGACAACCAAAAAGAAATTATGGCATTCTATCACTTTCATAAGTGCCATTTGCAAAGCTTTATGTGAAGATCTGTTAAGGAGAATAGAGCCAGCTTTGATTTACGAATATGAAAATTTATCAATATTCACTTCAGGGCATGCATGTACACAACCACGCCAGAACTCAGAGAGAGAGAGAGAGAGAGAGAGAGAGAGAGAGAGAGAGAGAGAGAGAGAGAGAGAGCTCTAGAATCCTGCTTATTAATTATGTGGCGTATCATAGATGATACAATCCAAAAAATTAACAGTTCCTTTTCATTTGGTATACATCTCAATTTACATGAAGTAACACATGTCGATTGAACAATGTAAATGGCATTGTTCTTCGCTCAAATTTCTACTCAATATCTTTAACAGCATCCTGTATCACAAAGTAACAATAAAGTAAGCCACCATAGGATCGGACTGTAATCATGATTTTCAGTAGAGAAATTACAAAGACAACCCATGTTGGGGGCGGGGGCGGGGGCGGGGGAGTGGAAGAATTAGTTGAAGGAGCATCTTTGAAATCATATGTACATGAAAAAATATTTAGTGTAACGGTGATACGACGTCACAAAAATGATAGTCACAAGCCAATAAAATCACACCAAATACACCGATTTCTATCCTAATCGCCTAAAATTAAGCAGTAAGTGAAGACATTCTCTCCATACCACCCCACTAACTGATGTCACATTCCTGTGGATTTCAACATGTTTATTCAGATGATTCTATTGGCTTGTGATACAACTTCTGAAAAATCTGTCATACCACTGTTGTATTGAACATTTTCCACCACCTGACAGATCCCTAATTTAGAAAGTGGTGGTTACATATATGGTTCTCAGATCAACTCTGCCTTGCTGCAGAATGGTCGAACCCTTTGTGGTCAACGGTATCGAGCTACACAACAAGAGTACCCCTTCCCCTCCACGAACCCAAATAACAGCAGGTTTCAAAGTCCCTAGCTTCTTAAACTGTTTGGATGCTAAGCATTAGTCATGTACAGGGTTTAAAAAATAAAAATAACTAACCGGTAAGTCGGTCGCCCTGCAGCCAGTGACTAGCTCCACTCTGGGGCTACATGTATACCACCACATCGAGCCTCTCTTTCCAAAGCGTGATAATCGTGTACTATTTAGGAGATATTTACGACACCCTAACATATTTACAAGAATTGCTATGGTAAACAGACAGCACAAAATAGTCCATATAAACCTTAGGCCATTCCATATGAAATATACTGTCATCACGTTTAACCTCCAAATGGTATGGAATATACTGTTAGATGGAACAGATAAATGGCGATCAGAAAACTAGTTGGCCCCAGTATCAAACATAGATTTAAGGCTTGATACCTGATTGCATGCGATGAAAGTGCCTCAACAAAATTTCTTAATATGTTAATCATGGTTTGAAACTGTAAATTTTGTCAAGGAAAAAGAGAAAGAGAAGAAAAGCAAAAAGAAATACACATCCATGTACTTGCACAGCCTTTTGCTTATTGGTTCTCAACACCTTAACTTTGATTAGCTAAACTGCTTTGATCTAGGATTCATTCCAGTAGATTTTAATTTCTGATTTTACCATTATGATTCTAAAGGTGCTCTTGAAACCAATATATTTAGAAACTTCTATTTTCACACGAAAAGAAATCACCAAAATTTAAAGATTTTTAGCAGAGACTCTAGGCTCCAGAAAAGACATCAACTTACAGTTCCATCAATCATATTATATCACTAATGCAAAAATCCCAACTGATTTTACAAGTCTAACTTCATTACTACTGAGAAAATGTCAACACAACTGTTGCATGCAGGTATAATTCCTCAATCCAAAAAAAAAAGGTTTTGCTTGATTTAGGGAACTAATAGAAAAATAACAACAAATCAAAGAAGTTCAAACAGTTATATTTCGCTTGCAAAGTGATATGGGTTTTGATGTTTTAAGCTATGTTTAAACTTGTGAAATAATCGTGTCGGATACTCGACACTCGGATAAGGGTATGGGATATGTGTCCAATATGGCTAGTTGGACATGCATCTAACAAGTATGTATAAGTAATTAAGTTTACTATAAAACTATGCATAAGACTTCCATTTTATACATGAAACATTATATTTTAGTTTGCAAATACTATTTTACCTTAAAAAAGCAAAAAAAATATTTATGAAATATAAAATCTAGCCGTGTCCAAGTGTCCTTAGACATAAAAATTAGATAAATCCGCCAGTTGAACATGTACTCGTACCAGACACCTGTAACAAAGTCCAAGTAACATAGGTTTTAAGTCTAACTCGTACACACACAAAATGAGAGATTTGATCGGATCAGTGATGCCTACACTGCACCTAATAGTAAATATTTATTTGTTTAAGTTTTGAAGAAAATAAACACAGCCATTTAGGGCCCACTTAGTAGGGCTTATTTCAAGCTTTTTTTACTTAGTAGGGCTTATAGTTTTTTTTTTTTTTTTTTTTTTTTTTTTGCTTTTTTGCTTGTCTTAGCTTATAAAAGCAAAAAAGCTACAAAAAAATTTGCCTTTTTTGCTTATAAGCCAAAAAAAAATGAAAAAAGCTTAAAAAAAAAAAGCTATACCAAACAGACGGACCCTTAATGCTTCATGTTCAAATGCTAACAAATAAGACATTCTAACTTCTTTAGTTTATCATGTGTAACATATAGCTTTACGTACATGCATGCAAACAAAACTTACACAACTTCACAAATAATTATGGGTACATGAGGTTCCTTGGCCATTACAGGATGAAAATAAAAGGCAAAAAGTCAAAACCAATAAAGAAGAGGAAGAAAAAGTAGATTACAAAACCTTTGTTTAGTTAAAACCCATTTCTTTTGCTTGCAAAGTGCATACAAATTTTTTAATAATTGACTAGGAATATATTCAAAAGTTGAACCTTGGCTGAAACTGCAGAAGACCTTTTGGAATATCAAATAAAAAAAATTGAAAGTTGGAGGCAATTCTCTCTTCTATTATAGGGTAAACATATAGGTATAGATTCTTTCTTTACAAACAAAATCAAATTAAGCTCTGCAAATATATAACAAATGCTGGCAGAGGCATTACCTTAGCTAGCTTTGTAACATAAGCTGCAGCAAGCGCTGTTGCCAATAGTCCTAGCCCAAGTGTAAGTAGCTGACCATTTCCTCCGGGTAAACCCACGTCTGATTCTTCTTGCTGTAAATCCCAAGTTTCAATAAAATAGTAAGGCCACTAGATGGAGTTAGACAACTTTTCTGTTAATGGAATACCAGCGAAGAGAAGCCAAAGATCTCGAAAGTAAAATCCCCAAAAGAAATAATTCTTACTAATTGCATCATAACATTTTGACATTTAACTCAAGCCGAGTCCACTAACACAATGACTTGTATCCATCACAGAATCACTAAATAATTTGATTCAGCTGCTTGTCTTTCTAGCAGGCCTCAGAAAATTAAGAAAGCATTATGATATAACATTTTTAGTTACCCTTAAATGTCCAGCTGCAATGCAATTCTTTCAATCTTCAAACAATGAGACCCACCAGGGAACAAAGCCATACACATCCAATTCTTAGAAATTTTTCATGGAACCATATGGAGATTTATGAATTGCCTTCAACCTCTAGAGGACCATATCCTAGCAACATATTTTACACCGTCACAAACTATTTGGAACAAGTTCGATCACAGTCAGTCGCTTAGATAGGCATATGAAGATTTGAGGAATATATGACATTTGTTGACCAAAATTGTCTTTCAGATTCTTGACCATGCTGTGTTAAGACTCACTAAAGTGGTTGTACGCCTAAAAAACTTATGATGACAAAGGAAAAAGTATGAAAATGAAAAAATAAAAAAAAGTCTATAAGCAGAAAACATGCTTAGCATCCTACTTCCTTTACTGAAAAACTTAACTTGGTTAGACCCTCTACTTATTACACTACAGAGACATGGAGGCTAGGGACATCTTTAATATATCATATCAAGTGTAGCTATAGCATTTTCTGATGCTGTAACTAGAAAAAGTGTAAATAGTGATGGACTGCAAAGGATAAGAAATTATGAAGAACTAAGCTCAAAAACCCTCCAGGTGGAGTACACATCCAAAACAATTAGCATGCCTCTTTCCTTTTATTATCTGTTGGCATACGTCTTATGGTGGCACCCTATGGAGAAGCTGAAATTATTTAAATGACAAGGACTAACTTCCTTAGAAGTTAACAGAAAGAAGCAAAAAAAACACAATGGAACTACTCAAGCCTGGCATCTCTTCGAGAGGAAAGAAGACAAACAAATACAAAGCAAACAAAAAAAATAAACTAGATGAGAAAGATACAAGGCTCCTAAGGTGTAGCATCCTAAACAAACTCAAAGGTAATGGCACAATCATTAAAGTTACTGCTTTCAAATCACTGGTCCTAGAAAGTTACTATAGTTGATTTACACTTTTGAGTTCCGGTTTCTAAGTTTAGGGGCATCAAAGAAAGAAACTGCTCCAGGATTGCAGCATTTTAGCCACTATCTTGGCTTCTTGGGAAGAATGAATAATTTAATCGTAGGGGAATTTACCCCACTAAGTGTCTCAATTATAGCTTAATGCCTCTAGGCATAAGTCAGTAAGGAGTTCAGAGGTGTAGCCTTGTCAAATATCAAAAGCAAATCAGAAAGCATATCTTGGTCTCTCTCATCCAGAACCATCCAACATAACAGGAATTACTTCCTTGTGGATAAATTCAACTTTAATGCAGATTTGTTATAAAGTTCACTCATGAGAGGTTAAGTTTTGAGGAGGTGCTTGTTTCCATGAGGGGGTTCTCACTTTCCATTGAGATGGAGGAGTTGATGGATTTACCATTAGAGGGTGGCATGTACACTCGAAGTAGCACTACAGATATCCCTTCAATGTCCCGAATTGACAAATTCTTGTTTTCAACTGATTGGGAGGAGCACTACCCGGATATTTATCAATCCTGTCTTCTTCGGGCTATTTCATATCATGTTCCAATTCTTATTGACTGTTGGGGGCTGAGATCGGGGCCTTCTCCTTTTTGATATGAGAAACACGTGGCTTAGAGAGAGCAGTTTCGTGGAGTTGGTGGAATGGTTGCATGGTGACCAGTTCACCTAGCTTTTGGCATGGTAGAAAATTGAAACTTCATAAATATTCTGAAGAGGAGGAATAGGACGGTCTCAAATAAGGTGGTGCTTAAGATTGAGAGGCTGTTAGAGGATATTAGGCTATCAGATGAGGAGGATGGTGGGGTGGGTTTCTCAGATAACAAAAAGATGGAAAGGGCAAAAAAAAACAAGCTGAAGTGGGGAAGCTTCTGATTTCGGAGGAGGTGAGTTGAAAACAATAATCTAAGATGATTTATCTTAGATTTATATTAAAGGTGAAAGGAGGAAAATACCTCCACTGGCATAGTGGATCTCTACAAGTAGCTCTATACAGAGGAAGTGGACTAGAGACGTTGCTTCCAATCGTAGATTTCTAGCACATTTCTGAAGAGCAACGAGGATGGTTAGAGCGCCATTTCTTGGAAGACGAGACTGTAAAAGCCTTGAGGAGTCTAAATGGGGGCAAGGCATCATGCCCGGATGGTTCTCTATGGCTTTCTTTCTATGCTCCTGGAATGTAGTGAGACAGGAGGTTATGGCAACTATTCAAGTTTTCTTTGAGACTAGGGAGTCAAAGAAAAGCTTGAATGCTTCTTTCATTGAATTAGTGCCACAGATAGTAGGTGCAATGGAACTGAAGGATTAGTTTAGTGGGTCGTGTCTACAATATTATTGCTAAGGTCCTCTTAGAGATCAAAGAAGGTGACAGGCTCAGTTATCTCAGAGTCACAGATGCTTTTGTAGAGTGTCATCAGATTCTTGATGCAGTGCTGGTTACTAATGAATGTGTGGATTCTCGTTTAAAGAGAGTAGCATCCCTCGTTTTCTGTGTAAGCTGGACATAGAAAATGCCTATGATCTTGTTTATTGAGGTTCTTTTGTGCATATGTTAGAAAGGATGGGATTTGAGGATAAATGGAGAAGATGGATATGGAGTTGTTTTTCCTCATTTAGACTTTTTTTGTTAGTAAATAAGAGTACCCAAAGGGTCTTTGAGAACTCTAGGGGTTTCGAGCAAAATGAACTCCTTTCTCCGTTTCTCTCTATCATGGTAAAGGAGGGTTTCAGTCTGATGATTCAGAAAGTTGTTGGGGAGGACTGGAAGCTTGGCTTTTATATGGGGAATAAATAGGGAAGTCCAGCAAATCCAGTGTCTCATAATCAGCGCTCTTTCCTTTGGTGGAGCATCAAAGAAGGAGTTGAGGTATTTGACATGTGTTTTACTGTGTTTTGAAGCAGTGTCATGATTGAAGACTTATTTCGATGAGTGAAAATATCCTAGTTAGAAAAGTAAGGAATGCTTAGGTTTTAGCTATTGTGCTAGGTCGTAAGGTAGGTTCCTTACCTACTTCTTATTAAGAGTACTCTGTCAAGTCTTCCCACTTATGCAATGCCCTTACTTACCGTTCATTGTTCGATGAAAGGTTAAGAAGCTTCAGAGGGACTTTTTGTAGGAGGGTATTGGTGAAGAGTTCAAGCATCATCTAATGAAGTAGGGTACAGTTTGCTTGCCTACAGATTGGGGGGCTTGGGTATTAGAAAGCTTGGTTTGTTACAAAGCCTTATTAGGTAAGTAGTTGTTGAGGTTTGCAGCGGAGAGAGACAGTTTTGGAGGAAGGTGGTGGAGGCTAAATATGGTTGCGAATAGGTACCATTAGATCTCCTTACAGTTGAGGTGTGTGCAAGGAGAGTGTGCGAGGATTTCTTCAAGCTTATGTGTTTTAGAGTGGGTGATGGTAGCAAGGTGAGGTCTTGGCTTGATAACTGGTGCAGGCATAGACCATTGACGGATGTGTTTCCTGATATCTCCAGTTGGATAGGGACAAGGGAATAAAGGTGGGGGATCAAAATTATTTTTCCTCAAGAGAGATCATTTGGTCCCTACAATTCGAAAGAAACTTATAGGATTGGGAAATTGAGTCTATGACAGCTTTCTTTGGTGTGGTTCATGATAACTGTGTTATGACTTTTAGTCGGCAAATTTCATGGACAAAAGCACCTTGATTGTAATTTAAATTTTGAATTGTAATCGAGTTTAGAGTATGTGAATAGAAGTGTTCATCATCCACGAAGTGGCTGAGTAGTGCATGGATATATTTGTAGCATATTTGAAGCAAAACAGTTGCCTTCACTAGCTATTGCTGGCTATTCGTGCCTAAGAAGTTATGAACAGACAAGTCCAGTGCAGCTCACTAGTATTGGTTCATGAGGAAACAAATTTCAAAAAAAAAAATCAGATTTGACTCATATTCGTTTCATTGATTCTTCGAGAAATAAATTGACACATTCAATACCTTTGTGGATCTTGTTTGCAATTCAAACTATGAGAACTCTTTGATCTTGTGTTCGTTCTTCCTTAATTGTGCTTGTAAAAGCCTCAAAGACCTTGTGATCTTCTTCCTTGATTACAATGCACTACGGTAGCAAGAGTATGCGAGACTCAAACTAGCCAATGCTTATTTTCTCTCTAAGCCAAAAATATGGACTGCTTAACATGCCTTGTACACTCACCCTTTCCCTTATATAGAAGGGGAAGTACAATCCATGTGCAAATTGGGAATCAATAGGATTTCTTATTCCCAAGCTAACTCACTATCCCCAAATTGCACATCAACCCCTTCATGAATAGGAAATTAGTGAAACTGCTGCACTAAATGATAATAGATGACCTTGCAAGATAGGAAATTATGACAAGGCCCCTGTCCTACTAATTACCCGCAAAGATAAATCCTCACATATAGGTATCCGCAAATGTCAATCGAGTAAAGTCAAAACTATCAACCCAATTTTATTTACATCTCCAAATATTGAATAACCAATCAAATTGATTGATGATCACTTAAAAAAAATAAAAAATACCCTTTTTGAAAATAATTCATTTTATTCATACATAAATAAATTTCCTTTAGTAAACAATTCACTAAAACAGTGTCAGGACCCAGTTTTTAGTGATCATAGCCTATGAAGCATGAACACTCTGCTTACGGTGCCATATCCGTGTCAGACACATGTCTGATACACATATTGCTCAGACATGCTAATTAGCCTGTCCAAAATTGTTATTTATTTAAATTTCAATGGACACTCCAGCGACACGTAGGGACATGTATTGGACACATCTAGGACATATATTGGACACATCCAGAACACATCTAGGATACTGTTTGATGAATTATGGATGTTAACATTCATATAGATTACACATAGAAATGTATAAAAATACATTTTTTTTGCCGTATCCCTACCGTGTCCGTGTCCATGCCCTCACTTTTTTAAAATCGCCGTGTCCCGTGTCCGTATCTATGTTCGTAGTTGTGCTTCTTATATCATAACTAATGGACTGCATCAACGGGTACCATTCCCTTAAAAAAGTGTGGACCTTCAACAATAAAGTTCTAAAATCCTTAACAGCTAAGAAGCATGGACACTTCGAAGAAGTAGCCGTGTCCATGTCGGACCAAATCAGACATGACATTTGTCGAACATTCCCCCTACATGTGTAAGACACGCATCTAAACATGTTATATTATTTTATTATTTTCTTAAAATTGAACACTTAAGGGGCACGTGTGACCGTCCCTTGAACATCTGTGTCAATCACTTGCATATATGAAGCATGTTGCAAGTTCGAAATGTAAAATATAAGTAATGTGATTTCAAACCTAATTTGATGTTAAAACTATAGGATACATGGTTTTGAACTGTAATTAGTTTTATTCTACATTATCTTTGAGTAAAAATTTTTCTATATATGATATGTAAAAATATATATAAAATTTATAATTTTCATGTCCCCACTGTATTGTGTCCTGCAATTTTTTAAAATCATTGTGTCAATGTATTCATGTCATGTCTGTGTCGCGCGTCTGTGTTCATGCTTCTTAGCTTAAGAGTGATCACCAAGATACTAAGGCATTGACCAAGTGTCACTCATTGCTAAGTCAAAGGGATGCATTATCAAGAACGTAGTATTTTAACCTTTCAAGCTTTAGACTTTCTTTGCAATGAGTATATATTTGTAAAAAATGACACTGCCATTAACAGTTGTGGCAATGTTTACTTACCCTGCTCAATGTATTCCAAACAATCAAATCACAAACCCGGAGTTCACTATTCCAATGGTCGAGAGAAAACCATTATACGACATAGAGGTTACATATGTAAATGAACTATCTAATTTCATTTAAGACTATGAACTAGTTTAAAATCGCGGGTAACTGGTAGGATTTTATCTCTCTACGTGCTAAGCATATTAACACATATAATGCACCTAAAATGCAATTTATGGAACCTAGTAATATCTCATGCATTAACACAATTACTAAACCAATATAGATAATGTAAAAGAGAGAAATTTTATTTAAATGTCATAGGTACGGCTTTAAGGGCACATATAAATCCAAAGCTAGTTGTCGCTAGCAACTCACGAGAGTGAGGTTGAGTTCCAAGGGATAAAGATATTCCAATACACCTCTCGGGTTGTTCCTAGATCTCACACCAGCAAAATTTCAACCAACCTTATGAATCTGGCTACTCGGGAAAGCCTATTTTGGCAAGGAGATGAACCACAAAAGAAGTTAACTTATTCTAATACTCTTCTACTATAAAGTATAAATATGAGGCCAGAGGAAAGCTAAAATAGACTGAGATACCTTTCTACAATCTTAAAAGATATTTTGCATATTTAGAGAGCCATTGATATTCTGAGAAAGTTGATTGTCCATGTGAAAAAGAATATCAAAAAGCCTTTCATCTTGTTTCTACTTCGTGTACAGACTGTGGAGGATCTAGACTAGTTCTTCGAGGATTCCAAAGGTGTGGTGATGATTCAACGCTCTACCAATTAATGAAGAACTATATCCAAAGATCGATACATGATCGTGAGATTTGATCAATATAAGGAGAGTACAGTTTGCAAGCTAAGGATCAGGAGGATCTAGGATTAGGTTTATTTGTTCACTCTCTTATATTTTGTTATTGATACTACATTGGTTGGTTGGCCTAAAGTCTCGTGGTTCTTCTCATTTGGTTTTTCCATGTAAAAATTGGGTGCCTTGATATGTGGGATTGCTTTCATTTTTAAATACAATTCATTCATGCTTAAGAAGTTAACTAGCAAAATAAATGAAAGGTGAATTCACATCCTGGGCAATGGTTTTCTCAATCCCATTTCTAGGAAAGGAGAGGATAAGTGGGTTGGCGGCCTTCTGAAGGGTAGTAGACTCCTTCTCAGCCCACTCCTATAGTTCTCTTTGTCGGAAGATGCAATTCTTAAGTCTACTAATTTAAGGAAGAGGAGACAGTTGGTGATTGATTGGTATTTTATGTGCAAGAAAAGTATTAGAGTTGGTGAATCAACTACTCCTTCATTATAGTGTGGCTAGTGTGTACAACTAAATGCACCAGCGAGGTATTGACTTGGCTCCTGTTAAAGGACCTATAAGGACAATACGAAAGCCACAATGAACATGGTCATAGAGATGAGGAAGGATATAACTTTATGACTAAATAAAGTGTGTCTTAAGAGTCTAAGACAAAGCAAAGTGGCAAAAATGAATCACATAGTGCATGGCCAATGATCATAGTTGTTAAAATCTCAATCCGGATCTTACAATCATTTTGGCAATATCAATCTGGATCTTATAGAAAATCCTTTGGAAGTAAGATCTTACAAGTTTGGTATAGGATTCTACTAGAATATAGCATCCCGATCTGATTCCTGATACTATTCGATCCCATTTTTAAACTTTATTTTGCTTGATATGTTGGTTTCTACTTTGGCTATGTTTATGTTGGTGGCCTACCCATTTTACAATAGGTCCAAATCAGATAAAATTGCCATATTGAATCAAACATGCTAAAAAAAGAAAATTAGGGTAATTAACATTCCGACATTGCAACATTTCGGGAGGACTAGAGAGTTAGAGGAACATAAATGTTATTCAAGTGAAGTAGCAAGTCAGTGCAAAAGGGAGAGTTTCATATTCAGTTCATTCATCATTTGGTGACCCATAATTGTAGGCCGAGCAAGTGAAGTACCATGGACTGTGTCACAATTGTTCTCTGTCTTATTTTGTACAGAAAAATTGCGTAATATCTTACTCTCTTTAAAACAGTACGTAGTCCAACCTAATGATTTCTGAATAAAGGATACGTCTAGAGAATTTGACATGGGAAACATTATTTTTGATCAACAGCTTTGGAAGGAATTTCTCCACGAAAAATATTAATATTGATGAAAGGGCCTTTCTTCAATGCGTTATAGTAAAAGGGAACTTGGCAGTTATTCCTAAAGAGGAAGACAATAGGTATGTAGATAGTATTTAGATATTTACATAAAGAATATACAATAGAAGGAAAATGCATGATGAACTCACAATTATTGCTCGCCCAAATGCACCAGCACTAACATAAGCCCATGATCCTGGAAGCATCCCCAGCCAACTGCATAAGCAAAGTTGGTTACAGTTTTGGTATTGCAAGTGGAAGACTTGAAATGAACTTGAAAGTTTGAGCGTGATAATGTTCTATGTGCGAATAAGTTTAGGCAGTTCCCATCTACAAACGCAGTGGTAGCTACTTGTTAGTCTGTATGTGAATCCAGACACGTCATAACAATCATTCAGCCAGTGATTAATTTCTGAATTCTGATCTTGCTGGGAACTTTGGGATGTCATTTGACAAAAATTAGCAATTCAATTACTACATTTTTTCACATTTAACCTATTACAGCAAAAACTGCCTAGGTCACATAAAGTATCTCATACTTCAGAAGAATTTAACTGAAATTCTCGTTTTTGGACTGATTTCAATGTTCAAGAACGGAAAAATTAAATGGCAAAACTAAAACCTTAATAAGTTGAAACAGCAGTACTGTACTTAGAGGAGAACAAAAAAACGAAGAAGAAGAAGAAGAAGAGTTGAAACAGCAGAGAATTGAACTTAGTTTTGATTAGTACATTTATACTAGCAGAATACAACATCATGATACAAATTACTTATACATGTGAAGGTTTAGATTTTTGCTGGGCATCGGGAATGCCAATTCTGAACAAAACTAAACAATGATTGATCTTACTATCAATCAAGCAGTCATACAGAGGCATCACTCCTGCTTTCTAAAGATCTCATTTAGTTTATTGTTTAAGCAAATACAAGCAAGGGAAGCCTCCTAGAACATCTGGCATTTTCATTCACTTTTATTATCTAAATCAGAGTCGTGTATGTCAGAGGTACAACAAAAGCATAATAACAGTAACCAACATCAACCAAGAAAATGATGTTCATTCAAGCTTTTTCTCAGCAAGCAATTATCAGGAGGAATCACACTCTATGCTTTCATAGAAAATCAGAAATTTAATAGTTTAGATACCGATTAATAAAATACAAGAGAATCAATCACTGAAAAGCACCCAAAAAAAATGTATATTGAATAAACAAGAAGCAAACCTTCCCAACATGTATGGAACAAACTTCACAGATGTAAGTCCATACAAATAATTTCCAAGAGAAAAAGGAAGCAAAGGGCTCAAACGGAGAAGTGTAACAACTCTAAAACCATTTTCTCCAATTGCCTTGTCAATCGCAAGAAATTTCTTGTTTCCTTCCACCAATTTAAGAATTCGATCACGGGCAAATTATCTGGCAATTAGAAAGGCAACATTTGCAGCCACCTGAAAGGGCAAGAAAATACAAGTTCAAGTACTCAATCACCTTAACTTTGTTCTTTTATACTGGCAAAACTTCAACTTACTGTTCCACTGATAGAGACAATGACGGTGACAGTAATAGAACCAAATAGGAGACCAGCTGACATGGTCAGCGGGATAGCTGGAATTGCAAGTATCTAGGACAACATATTAGTGAAAGCATCAGTAAAGTTGCATATCTAAACATGAATTATGATTTGAACTCTGCAAGGTTGGACATTGTTTAAAGACAAAGGAGAGCAATGACTAGGCATTCAAAGCAACTATCCATAGAACTATCAAATAATTCTCGCATTCATACTTAGATCTACTTGTGACTTGAAATAAAAAAGACAAATGGACTAAAATTCAGCCACTCTTAGCTTGTGATGTGACAAGTAGAAACATATAGTATTTGCTATTTTAAACATATAGAACCTTTTATTTTTTTTAATATAAGCAATTTTGACATGTAGAACCTCAGGTGAAGCATGTTGGACATTAGTGATAGGCTAACGAAGCCTTGTTAGCATATTATACTACAGAGGGAGGGTAGGTCCTTACTTCTAGTCCAGCATAAACCACTACAAATAAAGCATATCCAGCTGGCCCATAACCTGTTCATTAAGAGAACTTTCATAATGAAATAGAAACTGCATACTTTACAAAGAAACAAAACCTCAAGTGTACTATTGCAACTATAGTTTCCACATTAATTTCAAGATTCCTAATGGAAGACCCATAATCTAATAACCAAAGAGTAACACATAATTTGACATCATAATAAATAAGATAAGGACTACTGTTCTTTGCAAAAGAGAACATAAGAATCAGAAAGCGGAAACAAGAATATGTGAGGATGCAGAGTCATTGTAAACTTGCAGCTTAATTTTCTCAGAAAGCTTTTCCCTTGGAGTTCCTCCAAAGGCTTAGAGAGGGACGGTACTTTGTTGACTTCAGACAACCTTTTTCTTTGATTTTACTGGTTTCCTTTTTATGCACATTGGTATATAAATGGGCATTGTCCCTCTTTCTCTTCTTCCAAATAAATTACTATCATATAAAAATAAATAAATAAACAACTGCTTCACACACCAAGGCTCCCTTGCCTTTTTTAGTAAAGTAGAATGCACCTCAATCCACTTCATATGGCACTCAGCTTGGCATCACACATTTTGCCTAAGGCAGCAAAAAGAATAAAGATTAAATTCTTTGAAAAAATTACAAAGAAAGAAAAGAAAGAACGTCACAAAGAGGTCTATCCTCCTTCAAACCCTTTTCTTTTTCTTATGTAACACATTGAGATAAATCCGTTGCATTTGGATCAAGTTTTTTAGCATTTGAAGACAGAATTTCCTGACTGAAATGTATCTCAAAATAAAAAAGTTTCTCACTCCCTTCCACTACTCTTTCTCACACATTGTTAACGACGCAAATTGACTTCAGTTATTTAAGATTCTTTTAGGTCATATGAAAAAGAATAATAGAAAAGTAAACTCCTTTCCTATTCAGGCTAAAATGTGATCAAACAAATATTGGAACCAACTGCATTACTTGTTGCACCAGTTTTTAAACATCTTTTTCTCATGACCTCCACCAAAGTTATACTTTAGTTTGTCCTCATCCCACTAAAACATTCTGCCTCTCAGAAATACCTGTGCACTAGAGTGCCTTCCCAACTCAAAGGGCAGAAAAGTGTGCCTGGAACAAAGTCCCAAAAGCCAAAAGCATTCTAAATGAATTTCTCAAACCATCTTGTTAAAATTGTAACAAGTTTCTCGACAGCCACTCAATTTCCAGTCCCCTAAGACTGGAGTTCTACAAAAAAAAAAAAAGAGGCAATACCTAAGACTTACGAGACACTTCGGAAGCCCAACAACACTTATAGACATAGGAAAAAGAAGTTGCAAGACTAGACAACGTATTTAAGAAGAAATCATATATGCACTATAAGAAACACGAGTGGCCATCAATATCTTCGTCAAAGCTGTTCAAAAGGCATACAAGTAAGCACTTCAATACCCATCTGAACATGCACATCAGACCATACCATTAGAACACTTTGTGCAGTATATCCAGAAAACAAGCCAACATCTACCATTACCTCCAACTGGAACAACACATGAGGGACAGAAAATAAAGGAGAAAATAAATCTTCATAGTGGCAGGAAATCTAAATTATAAATTTCCAGCAAATGAACCCACATAATTTGAACTCCCATTATACAGCCAACTGATTTTCAAGAAAATTAATATATTATCCAATTCTCTTTCAAAGGCCTTCTAAAAAGTAACCAAAGAAAGCCCAAACTGAGAACAGAGCTCATTTTCAAATGCCTTTCAACAACACCCACACCAAATGCTCAGAAGGTCTAAAAGAAATCCCAAACATTCAAAAATGGATTTTGATTAGTATTAGTTTGTCCTCCTGAGAAAGATCTCTGAGGACGGACTTCTGAGGTATCTCCTCAGGTCCTGACATACAAGGACCACTTGCAATTAGGCTACATTTCCGGAGCAATTACATCCCACTATCCTCTCCAACATCCTAACCTAAGTAATTGCCTCAGGGGCTATACTCCCGAAAGTCCAGCCCCATGATTAGCTCCGGCACCGCCTACTTAAAGGAAGATCGACCAAGGGATAAGGTACGCATTAGATCCCCCCAGCTTTCCCAGTTACATCGTATATTCTCCATACCTATTCCCCTTTCTAACTTAGCCATCGCAGCCTCCTTAGGCCAGCACCTGTGAGGAGTCCTCTCTCTGTTTCCTTGCAGGTCATCGGAGCTCGTCAGAACCATACCAATTTCCACAGCCACTAGTTCTCTACTATTTATGGATTTCAACACAAACTCCTACAGAAGCTCAAATGCACCACAAAATTTAGCAAAATTAGTCTCAACAACACTTTAAACCAATCAATAAAATCCCCATCAAGTTCTCAGAAAATCAGAAGTGGGTCTCGGGTGTCATAGTATTATCTTCAACGAAATTAGAAATCACAACACACAACAGAACATCAATAAAATTTATTCTGTTTATCTCAAGAAAATAATGAATTGTTTCACCTTCAATAGAACCTAAATTCTAATAATCTTTAGATGGGCGTCAATTATCAAGAAATTGCGTTCAGCATAGCCAAATTTTTAGCACCAATAAACAATTTGACATCAATTTCTTAAAAAATTCTCATATTTAATTTTCCCAACAATGGACGCAAAATTCCCATAACAATGCATAGAAAATTTACACATAATTTTCAAATGTGTATCGAACTCTTGTGAAATTACCTTCAATGAACCCTGAAAACTGCATCAAGAAGGCATGTATCTGTTCCTTGTAGATGTATCCAACAGCCCCAAACCCACCAACAACACCCACAAGCAAGAGACCAGCCAAAAGGGTACCTTTAACAGCAGTCTCACCTTCCAACCCTCCATTACCACCACTCGCCACCTCCTTCACCATCACTATTTGGATTCAGATTCAAGAGCCGCCTGAGGCTCTGTGGGGAATTGTTAGGAGCCTTTTGGAGGGTCTGTTGCTTCTTTGTTTCTTTGAGGGAAGAGCATGGCTTGAGGAAGTGGAAGCGCCTGGGCCTGAAACTGAAAAGAAATGAAGTGGCGGAAGTAGAGAGAGACAAGTGGAAGTTTG
>CM065391.1:3490000-3517500 GCA_033060915.1 Euryodendron excelsum | reverse complement strand
AACAATTTTGTGGACTGCAAAAATTTGGTAAGATTGTCAAAATAGGTAACCTAGCCCAATGTTCAAAATTTTGCAACAAAAAAAAAAATTGTAAAATTTGGTAAATTTTGTATTTGGGAAATAATCCATTCCGAATAATTTAAAAAATTAGATTGAAAAAATAAACTAAATTTTAAACTTTATAATTTAAATTTAAAAATTCGGTCGAATTGTTCAGCTCTAATAAAAAAAGTCTGAAGTTTACGTTTAGTACGACTTTATAGGCTAAAATTTTGCCTGTTTAGACAGTTTTTATTTCATAATAAAATTTGGACTTTTATTGCACATTGATGAAATTAAATAAAGTTTAAAAATAATGAAAAAGAGTACTTCCAAACTTCTATAAAATTACAATTGTGCCATTAAAATTTCCTACCAATAGGGCCTCCCTCTCCTTTATTTCCGTCAAGTAAAACAATAAAAATTTCTTCTTTAGTTTCTCATAGTGAAAATTTTAAATGTTGTGTTCATAGTTTACTAGGAAACTCCCCTCAAGAAGGGCAACTCGTTTCCCTAAAACTCGCTTTTAAAATGAAGGCAAAACTCTTATAAAATTTTAAGGGAAACATTTATAAAACGATTCCAAAATATTTTTGAAACTTTAACATGATTAAAAGAAACGTGTCAGAAATTCTTAAAAAAATATCGTGGAAACTTTTTAAAAACTCATTTTTCATAATTTTTAGTATTTTTCAGGCTCTCAATTCTTATTATTTAGCAAAAATATATAATTTTTTAATAAAACTCTATAGATATTGTCTAGTATTAGTATTTTACTTGATCATAAAAATATTTTAAATACTTTATATTGCTTTTTTCTACGGTTTTTAATATAATTTTTTATTAATATTATTTAATTTTATATTATGTAATGTTTCTCCTTTTTCTTATCATTTGTTTAAGCCACGTGTCACACTTCAGTTTCTCATGTCGTGTCCTACTTCCCTTCCTTTTTTGGCGGTTTGAGTGGTAGAGGCTAGGGGAGGAAAAAACTGAGTAATAAACAGAAATTCTCCAACAAATTGTTCAAGCAAAAGTGGTAATCGGATAAGTTTTGATTTTGAGAAGTCTTCTCCCTATAAATATGTTTCTTTAATGTTAGTGTAAATGTTCATTTTAATTATAGCATTACATCTGTTGTTATTAACATAAAGGTATCATATCGTGCATAGTAATGTAAAACTATACACTATTGCAATATATATGTTCCACTTAATCTATTATATATCATTAGCTCACTTTAAATTTGTTACCCGGCTCTCATTATACTTCAATTGAGTAGAATTATAATGCTTACAAAATTCCCATTGTCATTACACGCGTACATTGTCAATTAAAAATGACCCTGCACGCATATGTTAGTGTGTCTTCCATAAGCATTATTTTCTACCGCATACTATTTCACCGTATGAGCTAATGAATCACCGCTCTTTTTCCAATTATTATGGTAGTACTTGTGCAATTATTATGCATGACCACTCTTTTTGCTTGTTACATGTTTTCTTAGCATATGTAATTTTTTTTATTCTCATACAACACCTTTAATAAAATTAATATACAGTTACTTGTATAAAACATACAGTAAATTGCACTAATCACCCATAAGGTTTCTAACTAATATAAATCACATGCCTCAAATTTGAGAAAATACTTAACTACCTTTTGTTTTTAATTTTTGTAGGAGATTCATCCCTTCCTTTAAAAGAGTCATCACTCAACTAACAGAGTTTGCTGATTTGAAGTAAATAATTTTCTTACAAATTTCCCACGACCATTCTCTAACAAGACTTTTAAAACTACATTCGTTATTATTGTCGTGCTCCAGTTTTCGACCGAGTGTCTCTTGGCTCGAAAAAAGATTGATACTCTCTCTGATAGAACTCATCCTTACAAAAAGGACAAGTGTGATAGGGGTTTAGTCTTTGAAATTTGATTTCAATAAGGGGTTTTTGAAAAAAGTCCAGAGTTATCACCTAGCATGATTAAAGATGTGTTAGGTCATTTAAAACTAAGTATAATTTGAATATCAGACTTAGGGTTTTTGAAAATAGTTTTAGAAAATGCCTTCTAGAGAAGGCTTTTAGAAAATAAGGTTTTTATTAACCTATTAGAAATCTATAGTTTGGGGGTTGGTTACGTGTAGAGAAGGTATTAAAAGATCACCACCCCTACCCCACTTGATAAAAATCAGTACCTACATATCTCTATACCCTTAATCTAATCACGAATCTCTGGTTACTAATATCCACTATTTTTTAAAACAAAGATTTGTCAACATTCTAGGGGTAAATGATACATGATGCATATTTTTAAAAACCGTGTTAGAGCACGTAGGGTGAGTGAGTATTGGAATGTGACCCCAGTCAATTCAAATGGCATCTTAAACATGTCAGACTGTTTGGATACAAAATTAGGGTGGTCTTACCATCTTGAGAGACTAATATTTTCTCAAAAGACGTGTAAGGCTATACCTAGGGGTGAAACGGTCATCTCGACTAAATGTTGCTGGACTGAGACCGGGATTGATTTGAATGGCATCTTGAAAGTGCCCAACTATCTATAGACAGCGTTGGTGTGGTCTTACCATCTTGAGAGACTTGTACTTTCTCAAAAGACGTGTTGAGCTGCCTAGGGGCAAAATAGTCATTTTTCATCGGTCAGGGCTAGTGGGCACTGGTGTTGACTTGGTTTATGAGTGCTTTCATCACTCCAACGATTATAATGACTTGGTTTCTAAAGGTATCACATCCTTAGTAAACGTGTCACAACCAATTTGTGAGGTGTGCCAATTTGTGATGAGTTGGTATGACACTAGGTTGCTTAAAGTGTGCCTGTGCTGACCTATTTGTGAGTGTTTTCGTCACTTCGATGGCTTGATAGTTTGTGAGTATTTTTCGCCACTCCGGTTATTTTGGTAATTGGCTTCGGGGATCATATGATTTCGGGAGGCTATTTGATGCCAAGGGGTATAATAGACATTCTACGTCAGCGAGACTATCGAGCGTTGAAAGTGAGTTGTTGCAAGGTTTGTGGGTGTTTTTGGCACTCTGATGGTGTTGGCTACTTGGACATTTAGGGGCAAAATGATTATTTTTGACCTAGAATGGTCATCTTGACTTGGAAAGGTTGCTTTTGATCTTTGAAATGCCTTTCTTAGATTTGAAGTATTTGATATAGTTTAGAGTGGTGCTTAGGATAAAAAATTATCGAGTGAGCAAAAATGAGGTGCTTACAATTATTTCACCACTCTAATTTTTTTGCTACATGGCACTTTTTTTCTTCTTGTTATGTTATATCTTCCCTACTTTCTCTCTCTCCGTTTCTCTTTACATGACCAACTCAATCAACCTCTATAACCACCACCACCACCACCTTCAACCCCTCTCTCTCTCTCCACTGCCCATCAAAACCCATCATACCATACCAAACCACATCATTAAAATAAACCCTTACCCTATAACTCTCTCTTTCTCTCTCTACCACCTAATTGGTTTTCCTCATCTCTCTCTCTCTCTTCTCTCTCTCTCTCTCTCTCTCTCTCGCAAAAATGGGGTGCTTACAATTAGTCCACCACTCTCATTTTTTTTTGCCACATCCCACTTTTTTTCTTCTTGTTATGTTAGATCTTCCCTACTTTCTCTCTCTCCCTTTCTTTTACATGACCAACTCAGTCGACCTCTATCACCACCACCACCAACACCTTCAACCCCCCTCTCTCTCTCCACTGCCCATCAAAACCCATCATACCATACCAAACCATATCACTAAAATAAACCCTTACCCTATAACTCTCTATTTCTCTCTCTACCACCTAATTGGCCCATTGGTTCTTCTCATCTCTCTCTCTCTCTCTCTAACCAAACACCCAATTTATCCCACCCTTTTTATCCAGAGTCGGTAGTAGTCATAGCCCCTACTTTCCCCACTACCCAATCACAACTCCATCTTAATAAATCATCCATTAATTGCACTTATTGAGCACAAAAAATGAGTTCTATTAAAGTGAAGAGAGAGAGAGAGAGAGAGAGAGAGAGAGTGTGTGTGTTTATTTGTTTTATTTCTTTGGGAAGAAAGAAGGGAGACATGAAAAAGAAAGATAGAGAGAGTTAATCCTTGAAAACTGGCAATCTAGAGGGTGAGGTGGAAGGTGGTGATTGGTGGGGAGTTAGGAGTGATATGAGTGGTAATAGAGTTTGGTATGGGTGTTGGCGAGATAGTGGGGTTGGGGTTGGGGTGCTTCAGTAATGGATTTTGGCAAATCTCGATATGGGGAATGTTTAAAAAGATGGTAGGTTGGAGGGTGTGGTAGTGGTTTGGGGGTGGGGGGGGGGGGGGGGGGGGGTGAGATAGCCAGTTATGGGTGGATGGGTGAGGGTGGTTCAATACTGGTTGGGGGGTAAGAGCTGGTAAGCAGTAAGTGTGTAAAATAAAGGGTGAGGGTAGGGTGTTGGCAAGGAAGGGATAGGGAGTGGCGAGAAAGGACTAAGGAACGATGGCTTTGAGGGTGTGTAGTAGCCAAGAAAGGGATGGAGAGGGCTGGGGCATGGTGAGGAAGGGATAAAGGTCTGCTATAGCGGCAATAAATTTTAGAAAGATAAAAAAAGGTATTTGTTTATAAAGAGATATTGAGAGAATGTACAAGGTGCCGCTAAGTAAAAAATTAAGTGGGATAGTAAGGGTAAAATTATAATTTTATGTTATTTGTTGACTCTGTTATCTAGCAATCGGGAATCTGTTACAAGAATAAAAAAGTAAGGGTAATCAGTGTACTTTATAAAATATATAGGGTAGTTTGTGTATTTGTAAGAAACCTCAAGGCTGGCCAATGTAATTTACCCTAGACACATTTTATTCACACACACATATCTACGGATGTCCATGAATGTATAAAATGTGTAATACCTTAGGTCATTACATTTCAATTCATCTATATTGTTTTCCATTATGTATATTTAGTTACATAACATGCCATCTTTTTGTGAAGCATAACTTGCCATGAATTGATTGTTGGTGAGGGGATGCTACATGCTCCTTTAATGCATTGAAACTTTGGCTAGAAAGTTTGAATGGCATGAAGTCTTTTAAGTGCTTAATTAGTTTACCCTAACTTCAAATTGTTTAATTAAGGTGTTAATTAATTTGGCTTAATGTGATTATTTTATCAATTGTTAACTATGACTTAATCATGATTAGTTAGAGTTAGTTTAGATTAATTATAAGTAATTAGGATGATTAATGTAGCTGGGATTTTTGGTAGGACTGATTCGCTCTGCGAACCAACTTGATAAGCTTTAAACAAACTACAAGAACAGGAGCAGTGAGAATGCGTCGACCCTCTTTGGCCAATGGCAATCCAATGATTAAGTCAGACAAGCTTAATCTCAATGAATTGAACAAAAGTATTTCGTACTAGCTCAAGTGAATGTATTTTGCCTCTTACTGGCATGGTGTATTTATAGGCTTCGGAGGCCCCACTCTTTCTAGAAGTGGTATTCTATCTCCTTTTAGGAGTAGATCTTGGGTCGGTTTATGAGTAGCTCCAAGTCGGACTGGGTCTCCTGCCCGTTGGACCTGGCTTTCAGTGCTTTGGGCTTGCCTCACACTGCTGGGCCTGTCCTCTTTAGATTGGGCATGGGTCATTTAATTATTGGGCTATAAGTTTATTGGCACACAATTACCCCCCAATCCTTGCACCCCATTTAGCTGAGCTCAGGGGACAAGGGCTACACTTGGTCATAATGACCCGTCACTTCGTGATATGATCGTGGGCTATCACCAGGCACTCTTTGAGGTGCGTGTGCTACGTGGCGCTTGCTGACTTGCTTAACAATGAGAAGACAACTTTGCATTAAATGCTAAGGTGACCTTTTAGTTCAGGGGTGATGATGCAGCCATTCCTATGGTTCTGAAACAACAGTGATCCTCCTTATAAGGGTTGACCCCTCCAAAGGTGATGCCCACTTCATTCTAGGATGATAGCTGTTAAGAGAGAGAGTGCTGACCTTTTTCCTATAAGTCTTTCTAGCCTTACTCTGTCTTTTTCTTTTACAAATATCCTCCAACCTCACCCTTTTGGTCATGGCTATGTGCCTTAGGGAATTGCTTAATACCCCAGCAGCTGTTGCCGCTTTCAAGGAGAGATATTAGTTTCCTCCAAGGGTAGGTATTAAGCTAGCCAGGGAGGATGAGTTCACTCGGTCGCGCCCGTTTTCGGACGCCGGGCCCTCTTGGCTTGGGGGAACAGGTACGGTGCTCTCTCGTTAGAACTCGTCCTCCTAGAAGGATGAATGCAGCGGGGTTTGAATGGAATTGATTAAGACTTTTTGAAAAGGTCTTTGGAGTCGCCACCTAATATATTTAAAGATGTTCTAAGTCATCCACACCAAGTAAAACCCGTGGGTTAAACTTAGGTTTTAGAAAGTATTTTTGAAAAAATGTTCTCATGAGAGGGTTTTAGAAGTTAGGGTTATTTGACAATCCTAAAAATGTTAGAAAGCCCTTTTGAGAATTGACTTCGGTTTTCATTTTTGAAACATAAATTCTTAAGTCTGGGGTTGGTTAAGTGTAGGGAAGATGTCCTAAGACTATCACCCTACTCCACACTTGCGGTACCTATATATCCATTCACCTTTTACTCACCTACTATGATTCACCGGTTACCTATGTTCAATGCTATCCACTTAGAAAACTTAAAAAAAAAGAGTTTGAAAAAAGGAATTGAGTTTGAAAAATGGTTATGAAATTGGGAATTTGGAAAGAATTGTTACTGCACCCCATGAATGGTTGCCTACGTACCTCCTTAAAAAGGATCAGTTCAGCCGTAGTTCGAACAAGATTCTGAAATAGTTGAAATTTTGAAATGGGTTGCTATTTTTTAGAAAGTTTTCATTTTTAGAAAGTTTCCTTTTCAGGAAAGTTTGAGTTTGAAAATGTTTCCTTTTCAGGAAGACTTGACTTGAAAATATTTCCTTTTCAAGAAGATTTAATTTTTGAAATGTTTCCTTTCTAGGAAAATTTAACTTGGGAAATGTTTCCTTTTCAGGAAGATTTAACTTGAAAATGTTTCCCTTTTAGGAAGATTTGATTTTTGAAATATTTCTTTTTCAGGAAGATTAAGATTTGATTTGAAAACATTTAATTTGATTTTGAAAAAGGCAAGTTTGGTTTGTTTTCAAAATGGAAGGAGTTGATTTGGGTTTTAAATTTGGAAGGTTTTAAAAAAGAGTGATTTGAGGGATTTGAAACAGAAGATTTTGATTTGATTGATTTAAAAAAGGAAATTTGAAAAAGGGATGTTTCGATTGATTTGAAAATTAAGGATTTTGAGGGTTTGAAAAAGGTATGATTTTGACTTGAAAAGGGGAAATTTTCGAATGGGCAAAAACAAAATTTTCCTAGGATTGGACTTTTAGGGTTTAACAAATGCAAGTTCTGTAAATGGTTCAAAAATCAAGTTTTTTGAAAACATGTTTTAGGGCTCAAAACCCTAACTTGGATTTTAAACATCCAAAAGAATATCGCACTTTGCCTAAAACCATTCTAGCCATAGAAATACTAGAATTGCTTTAGGCTTGTGGCTTTGGAAAACAATAAAGGTACGAGGCTAAAAATGTAGACCTTTTCCGGTCATTTTGAAGGTCACATATTTCTCGAAACAACCCTAATCATGAAAAGATTAGGATCACTCCGAGACTGCGTTTTTGAAAAGAAGCAAATGTAGGCTAACGGGAGCCATTTAAAAATGTCACACTTTTCTAGGAAAACCCTAACCATAAAAAGGTTAGGATCCACCTAAAATTGAGGTTTTGAGAAAACTATTTTGAAAATGATTTTAAGGGATAGAGAAATGACATGAATGTAAATATACGACTATGATAATAACGGCATGAAACATATAAGGTTAGGTATCGCCACATTGCAAGAGGGCCCTAAAGCCATGCCATGAAGCAAGTGAGGGCCAAGAAAAGAGTCTTGATCGGTAATCTCCTCCTTGTTCACTCTCGACATGGACTTAGCGTCCTCTTGTTCCAAGCATGAAAGAAAGGGGGGGGGGGGGTTTAGAGATAGGGGATTAAAAAAGAAAAAAATCCGAATGAGGGAGAAGAGAGAGTGGGGGAATACGGAAAGGTAAATAGAGGATTACCTTATCTCATTTCTTTTTTCTTTGACGGAGGCTCGGGCCTTGGACTTAGAAAGACTCTGGGAGCTTTTGAGCAGTGGGGCGGACCTTTGGTGGAGCTCAGAAGCTGGGGCATCGAAAGTTCAGACTCGGACTTGGCCGACAAGACTTCGAGAGAGAGAGAGAGAGGGCTTCAAGAGCTGTCTGGAATAGAGGGGGAGTGTTTTTGGATAAAATTTTTGACCTAAAACAATGAGGGGAAAGGCTTGTATTTATAGTGCAAAAACAGGGGGGTTGAGTGGCGCATGCTCTATGCTTGGTCGTGCACCACTAAAAGTGGCGTAGGGTCATTAATAAGAAACTATAAAAAAAGGCTGGATATGGGGTTGGTTGATTTGTAACCGATCTTGGGGGTTATGCACCACTATTAGTGGTGCACGGCTAAAGAATGGTCATGTTTCACCCGAAGTGGAGTAGGGAGGTTCTGGTTCATAAAAGGAAGGTGCTGAATGGTGGGGCCCAGCTAAAAATGGAAGGGGATACTCTGGAAAGTTTTCGGAGGTTGCTGGTTTGATTCTAGAGCTGGTATGGTTGAAAAGAATGAGCGGATCGCGGTCACCTCATCCCGGGAGTTCGAGGGTTGACCAAGATTGACCGGGTGGACCAGAGTTGACTAAGGTGGACCAGAGTTGACTAGGGTGTTGCCGGTTTGATACTTAGAGACGATATGGTTTCTTAGGGCATTTAGATGCTTAGGGACAAAATTGTCATTTTGATTGGGGAACCTTCGGGAAAGGACTGGGGTTGACTGGATGGCATTAGACATGCTGGACCATCTAAGGACGATTCTGGAAGGTGTTCTTACCATTCTGAGGACTTGGTACTTTCTCAAGAAACGTGTTGGGCTCGTTGGAGGCAAAATAGTCATTTTTCACCAAGATGGGCTAGCAGGCGTCAGTGTTGACCAATCTAGATCTAGTTTGGACTTCTGTCCAAAGAATTGGTACTTTCTCAGTGGACAGGCTTGAAAGGGTCTTACCGCCTTGAGGGATAAATTTTCTCAAAAGTCATGTCGGACTGGGACGGTCTTTCGTTCTTGAGGGGTGTGTGCTTTCTCAAAGAACGTGCTAGACTTAAACGATCTTTCTTTCTTGAGGAGTTCGTGCTTTCTCAAATAACATGTTGGATTAGTGGGCACTCCACATTGATGGGCTAGCAAGCACCAAAAATGAACTGCTCTTCCATCTTAGGGACTTAGGTCCTTTCCGAAGATGAGTGTGAAAGGGGTTTTACCAATCTGGGGAATAAACTTTCTCAATGATCGTGTTATGTTGGATTGAATGGTCTTGCCTTCAATGAGGGATCAACTTTCTCGAATGACGAGACAAATAGACTTGACTTTGGATTTGAATGGACTTATCGTCTTATAGAAGATATGCCTGTCTGGATTGGACTGACTAATGTAACATGAGCATTTCGGTTATTTTACCTCTATTAGGCTCAGTGGGCTCGTGAGACGGTTGATAGATTGGATTGGATCTGGGAAGCTGGTTTGGGCTTGAGTATGCTTGTGTTGATTTGGAGGTGCTTCCGGTGGGGCTAGAGTTCGCCTAGTGGCTAAAATGGGGTGCTAACACACCCTGTATGAGTTGCATAAGGGGATGCCCTTTCCTCTAATAGCAATAGTTGAGGGCGGGGTTAGGTTCCCCCTACACCCCTTCCTCCTCCAGTTTTTGGCCTACTATAAGTTGTGTCTAGCCCAACTAGCATCCAAAGTCTTTAGGACAGTCATGTGTATAGTAGAACTCAATCAAATTCTTGGAGTCAATATCAGCATTCATGAATTCACATATTGTTATACCCCTATCCTTATGGGCAACTCGGATAAGGAATACTATTTTAGGACGGTACACCAAAGTAAAGAGATCATGCACCAACGTAGGGAATGGTGTGGATGATGTCATGGTATGAATAACGAGCCCATAGGAGTTCGGGAGCATTCCTGAGGCTAAGAGGCCAATAAGGCATTGCCCTAGAGTCCCTGGCAACCTAGGTCCATATTAGCACACCTTGTCTTTTTACCCCCTTATTATTACCGATCTAACTTTATTCCTCTGCTATGTTCTTAGATGAGCACACCAAGCGAAAGAAAAAGTTCGAAGAGCATAAGGTCAACTTGGCATTGTTGAAACGAGTTTGGAACTATAAAGGTGAAGGTTGACAATGAGGGGTTGGTCATGCTGCCCATGCTTTTCTTCGATACCCACTTCACTACAAGTCCTTCACTGCAACTGAAAGGATTCCTACCGACGTTGTCGCTTCATTGAAGGTACAAGGAAAGGCTGGGGATATTGAAGACATTCCCGAGGCTCTCATGATCCCGTATGTGCACGATTCTAACCGGTGTCACGGTCGTTGCTACGGAGAAGAAGGCTCGAGTTGCAGTTACTGAGGAATCTCTAGCCTCATCCAGCTCATCCTCTTACCGCAAGTTGATTTTGCTTTCATAGGGTGAGGATGAGCCTGGTTCAAGTCCTTCCTCATCATTATCAAGATCTCCATCTTCATCTTTTTCAACTACCATCCCAGATTGTTGGCCAATGCGTCATAATCAGTAAGTCGTCTGGTTGAGTTTAGACATAGAAGACGAGGTTGGGAATATGTAAACACGAAGCTTGGCGGCCGAGCTAGCCAAGAAGAAGTCTAGGGGCCCTCTTGCCCCTAGTCATGTTGCCAATACCACTTAGCCTCTAACACCACTATGGTCACTTCAGCGAGAATGAACATAGCTTTGGCAGAGACGTCGACAAGGAAAAGGTAAGCAAATAGTTCTGTGCTAGAGACTCTGTAAATGAAGAGAGCTAGGACAACTTCATCTACTGTCCTAGCTGAGTCAACTGTGCTCATCATGATACGGCCTTATGTCGGGCCTAATCCCTTGTCCAATCTTGATTCTGCCATCTCTGACCCCGTAGCTGTAGTGTCACTAGCTCATAGTGTTGTCATGCCTAAAGATTAGGCACTTCTGAAGAAGGTGGCCGATTCAACGGTCTTCAATGGGGTAGTCCATTATGGAATAGTGGTCAGTTATCTTTTGTTATTTTTTAGTTTCTTTCATTCTTCCTTTTCATGATTTCACTTTTCTTTGTCTGTCGTAGGCAACCCTCTAGATACAAGAGTGCTTGAACCGCTTCAAGGCGCTACTTGGTGATCATGAGAAGCTAGCGGCGGCCTATGATGATCTGAAGCTTGCCATGCGTGAAGAACAAAAGGCCTCGCTTACCACGGCGGCAAATTTGAAGAAAAGGGAGGAGTCTTTGGCTTCTACCCTAGCCGATATGGATTGGAGGAATCAAGAGTTAATCAAAACTGAGGAGGAGGTGAAGAGGCTGAAGGCCGATCTCCAGGTCAAAAAAGAGAATAGCTTTAAGCTGCGTTTTAACAACGTTGAGGAGGACTATGTGTAGCAATTGTTTGAGGTGACAAACTCTCTCTTCAAGGAAAGCTGGGTGGCCGCTTTGATTGCGATGAAGGTTGGGCCGACCTCCCCTTTTTGGAAGGATATTCTATGGCCACTTCCTGAGGAGGCCATTCCTAAAGATACTGGAGCTAACCCTTCTTCCTTTAGGCTGATTGAAGTTCGTAATTGGGAGAATGCTGCCAATAGTGTCAAAATCCCTATAGATGTTACCGAGGAGTTGAAGCCTCTGTTGGGCAAACAATTGTTCCTGTAACTCTGGCTGTCCCCTAGATTTAGGGCTTTTCTTTGTAGCTTTTTGGTTTTGCTTTGTAACTTTTAGAGTAGCTCAAATGTAAATAAGTTTTGCTTCAATGAAGTTCTCTTTTATATTGTATTTCTAAAATGGAGTCTCTTCAGTTTATACATGTCTTTTGATTAAACCTCTGCCTTGATGAGCACTTCATGTTTCATATAAGTAATAGTAAATTTAACACTTAGCTTTTATCCTCTGTCCTGCAAGAGAGATTTCTTAGTGTAATGCATTTAGTTTTTCTCAAAGGATGGCCATTCTTAGGCCGACCTGCCAAACTTAAGTAGGACTAAGTTTTCTTACTTGGTTTTTGCTTTGACCTTCATTGGCCGACTTGCCCAACTTAGGCAGGACCAAGTTTTCTTACGTGATTTTTTCTTTGGCCTTCATTGGCCAACCTACTTAACTTAGGCATGACCAAGTTTTAACACTTTGTTTTTTCTTTGGCCTTTATTAGCCGACCTGCCCAACTTAGGCAGGACCAAGTTTTCTTACTTAGTTTTTTCTGGTTTCCTTCCCTTATTATTGATTCATCCTTTGTTTGCAAGTCGTTCATGCATAACTCTAAAAATAAGGGAAAATCACATTATCTGCATTCATTACAACCTAATAAAGGAAAGGAAAATCTTGGTCCATGACCAGAACAGCTTATTACTGGTAAAATTTCTTCAAATTCTGTGCATTCCAAGGTCGGGGTAGCTAGTGTCCTTCTTCCATGGTTTCTAATCGGTATGCCCCCACATCGACTTGGGATGCAATTTGTAGCTGCCTTCCTAATTGGGGCCGAGCTTTTCATTCATAGCATTCTTCGTTGCCCCCAATACCTTTCTTTGTACAGAGGTCTCCGGTCTTGAAAGCTCTTAGCTAGACCTGCTTGTTGTAAGATAGGTTAATTTGTTGATGACAAGTAGTGAGCTTAAGCAAGGCACCTTCTCTCTTCTCTTTGATGAGATCAAGGTCGTTCGCCAGCATCTGTTCGTTGGAGCTTGTGTCAAAAGTAGCTGACCTGATTGTTGGCAGTCCTATCTTAAGGGGGATCACTGCCTATATCCTGTAGGCCATAGAGTAGGGAGTTTCTCTAGTTGACCTCCTTGGGGTAGTTCTGTAGGACCAAAAGACATTGGGGAGCTCCTCGACCTACCTTCCCTTTGCCTTCTCTAGCCTCTTCTTTATCCCGTTCAACATTGTCTTATTGGAGACCTCTGCTTGTCCATTACACTGCGGGTAGGCTGGCATTAAATAATAGTTTCTAATCTATAACCCGGAGCATAATCCTCTAAATATATTTCCATCAAACTGCGTGCTGTTGTCTGAGAGCAACGCCCTTGGTATGCCAAATCTAGTTATTATGTTTCCCCATGTAAACCTCTTTGCATCTACTTCATGAATTATTACCAATGGTTCTACCTCTAACCACTTGGAGAAGTATTTAGTTGCAATGATGAGGAACCTCTTATTTTCAAAGCTCAGGGGAGTGGCCCAACTATGTCCAACCCCCATTGTGTGAATGGCCACGGGCTGGTGATCTTGCTAAGGTCTTCTGCAGGCTAATGGATCAGTGGTGAGAATTTCTAACACTTTTCACACTTCAATACATATTGGGTTGCATCATTTTGCATATAAGGCTACTAGTATCCTTGGTAGATAGCTCGGTGTGATTGATCTATGCCCCACATGCCTTTTGCAGATGCCTTCATGAATTTCATACAATATGCCCTGCACCTTATCTGGGTGAACGCAATGGAAGTAAAGGCTAGTGAAGGATCTTCAATAAATCTCCTGATCGAGTGGCAACCAGAATTTCAAAGCTTTGTACTTTATCCTTTGTGCCTTGTTCTTGTCCTCTATGAGTTCATCCCTTTTGAGGTAGGTGATAATGAAATCCATTCAAGATGGACCCAGTTGCTCAATAACGAGCAACAATTCTTCTTCAAGAAAGATGCTTAGGGCAGCCAAACTCTTGACATGGATGGTTCTTTTAGATCCTAACTACAAGGCTGCTGCAAGTGTTGCTAGAGCATCTATGTGGGCATTCATGTCACGCCCGATCTGGTGTAGCTTGACCCTGTTAAATTTCTTAAGCAACTTTTAAGTATTTGCTAAATATTAGGTCATTTTGTCTTTTCTTGCAGCATACTCCCCTGTTATCTAATTCACCACCAACTGGGAGTCCGAGTAGATTATGAGGTTAGAAATTTTCAACTTTATAGCTTGGCAGAGTCCGGTGAGCAACGCTTTGTCTCTGACTCATTGTTAGAGGTAGTGAGCTCTAACTTAATGGCTTGTTTAATAGCCATTTTGTCAAGGGTGATGAGCACTATTCCAAACCCTGCCCCCTATCATTGGATGCTTAGTCAGCAAAGAGCTTCCTATGATCATTAGTTTCCTAATTCTCCAGGGGTGGGTTGTTCTCTGAGAGTTCGGCTTTAATTGCTAATTTAGGTTGATACTTGATGTCGAATTCGTCGAGCTCCACTGCCCACTTAGCTATCCTTCCTGAAAGTTTTCCCTTTGAAAAAGTGGCTTCAATTGATGGTCAACTAGGACATTAATAGTGTGCACCCTGAAGTAATGCACCAGCTTACGGGATGCCATTACCAAGGTGAGAGCTAGCTTTTCTAGGGGGAGATACCTCATCTTAACTCCTAGCAGAGTCTTGCTCACCTAGTAAATAGGTCTCTGCTGCTTTTCTTGTTGTCGTACTAGCACTACACTGATCGCATGCTCCGAGACAGCTAGGTTATAAGCACCCCATTTTGCCCCCTTCGCAATCTCCAGTCCAAATCAATCTTCCAATAAAACATTATAAGACTATCAAGCCCAAATTGGCTTTTTAAACTCCAATCCAGTCAATCGGTCTCTTCTCAGGCTCGTTGGGCCCAACTAAAACCAAATAACCAAAATACCCTTAGCCACACTAGGTAGTTTTCAAAGACCGGGTAGTCTTCCAAACCAATTATTGCCAACGGAGTGACAGAAACACTCACAATACATCAAACTGTCAGAGTGACGGAAACACTCACAAACTTTAAACGGTTCACTTCTGGCGCCTACTAGCTTGCCAAAGTAGAATGTCCGGTATGCCTTTTGGCATTCGGTAGTTTTTCAAGATCAGGCAGTCTCCAAAACCAACACCAAACCATCGGAGTGACAGAAACACTACAAACCTTTAAGTCGTTGGAGTGACAAGAACACTCACTAGGTCGACAAAGGTATGCCATTAAAACCCCTAGTGTCACAGGACCAAAATCACCCCTTAGTATTAACACATTTTAAAAAAAAATAGAGGCCTCCAGAAACCAACTCATCACAACCGTCAGAGTGACGGAAACACTCGCAAATCCAGGTCAACACAGGTGCCTGCTAGCTCGACACGGTAAAAAATGACCAAATTGTCCCTTGGGCACACCGACAAGTCTTTCGAGAAAGTACTAAATCCTTGATACAGTAAGTCCACCCTCTATGACTGTCCCTTGCCAGTCCTTCATGTTTAAAGCGCAAATCAAATTGACTCTAGACCAATTATGGTGATACCCGATCAAAATGACTGTTTTGCCCCTGGGCACTCCCGACATGCTCACTGAGAAGTACAAGTCCCTCGAAGTGGCAAGACCATATCGGATTACCTCTAGGTAGTCAAACACACTCTTGTGTGAGAATAAAGTCCACTCCGGCCTCATTCCAGCAAGTTTTGATCAAAATGACTGTTTTGCCCCTGATGGCCCGAACACTTCCTAAACCACACCAGCCTTGGGTACCAAGTCGGTGCTCATTAGGATATCCCACTAAACATCTGCTTCCATTTCCAAGTGAATCCTTTGACTCAAAACACCTCTAATTCAATAAAAGCTTCCTGGAGTATCTCACAAACGCTTTGCTGGGGTTGTCATTTTCTTTGAATTCCTAATTAAAATGCACTGTTAAATGACTTGAGAAATGCGTAAATTTGTAAATTTCCAAAAGTCTTTCTAGAGGTTTTTTTATTGATATGGCTCGACAAAAAAGATAGCTTCTCAAAGCTCCTAAATAGAATGCAATCCCTTGGTTAGCCCACTAGCACCGCAGGTAATTTTCATTCCGAAGCCTGAACTAAGAGCCACCCTCCACACTGGGGTAAATACAGGTAAGGAATGAATCTGCAAGCTAACGTTTACAATTTTTAAGGTATTGCTAAATTTTTGAAAAAAAGCTTTATAGACTAAGCAGTTCTACTTGAAATGAAGAGAGGTTCTCTTTCCTTTACCACACAGTTAAATATAACCCTTGCAAAGCCGACTTGAGCCGGTCGCATTTCCATTATCCAACCAACCTAATGATCACCGCCCATAATGGGTCAAGGTAGAAAAAAAAAGAGAGAGATGGAAAATGGGAATCAAACTTAGATTAACAGTATATTCAAAGGGGGGAATGGGTAGATTAAAGGGACACTGTCGGCAGAAGGCACAAGAAGAGAAAATTCCATACTCTTTAGTGTTTAAAGAGGGAGGTGTGAGGTGGCAAGATAGCAAAAAAACCTCTACCTTCGTGAGAGATACATAAAAAAAGAAAAGATAAATAGCATGACCTCAAGGACGTAGTGAAAACCCAAAAGGGCGCTGTGGGTAAAAGTACGGAGGCATGGCAAAATACAAATACTGTCGACCTGCCGAGAATCCACAAGGATGCCATGGTGCAAAAGTAACAGAGTTGAGACCAGCATAACCCTGTGAAGGAAGCTAGTAGCAAAAAGAGCTATATATGTTATAAATAATAATAATTATTATAATAATAAATGGAGTAAGGGAGGTCGGGGATCTAGTGACGAGGAACCCCAAGGCCAGGAAAATACTAAAGAAAAATAGGGGTGGGGAAAGTGAGCTCGCAATGAGAGACACCATAAAGAAGGGAAAGACGAGTCAAATTGTTAAAGGTGATCATAGGTCTTAGGAAACCTAGTAAATGTAATAAGTTTAAGCTTTTATCCTCCCTTTCAAATGCCCTATAACCTTGTCCACATTATAGTCCAAATTAAAGTCTTTTCAGATCAAGAAAAATTACTTAGTCTAAATAAGCTTGAACAAAGAAATAGCAGCACCTAAAAACAATGTAAATACAGGGGCAAAGTTCACTTCCTGTAAAAAGGTGGTTCTGGTTCATACAACCACCGTTGAAGGTAAAAATTTGGGCTTATGAATCCCTTCATTTCTTACGACCCTTAAACGTAGCCTATGTTACAATCCTGAGTAAAGTCTTCTCCGATTGAGGAAAGAAGCTACCTATTACTTTGCCAAAAGGCGATATCGGCTATCACTTGAGAGGTTCACTTAGAGAAGTTTTCCTTTTTAGCAAGGGAGGGGGAGAAAAACAAGTCAATGGATTAAACTTCTGAGAGTTATGCAAGTGCTATCACATCCTAGCAAGAAAAGGGCAGAACCCGAAAGAGAAGAACAAAAGTTCAAAATACTGCCTAATCTTGAGATATAGCACTCATAGCTAAATGTGAACCCTGGGGTAAACCCAAGGGGGCATGCATCCATTCTTATCCATGTGTAAAACCTGTGCATTCATAAATAAAAAAAAAAAAGTATGATATGCATTCAATTCCATTCCCATATATGCTTTCATAAAAAAAGTATGACATGTATTCAATTCCATTCTTGTATATACATTCATCAAAAAAGTATGAAATGTATTCAATTCAAATCTTGTATGTGCATTCATGACAGGCATGGCTTTCTATTCCTACATAACTAGTGCATTCATCAAAAAGTATAATATACATAAATGTGCGCATCTTATTAAAGTAGAATTGGCATAGATAAATTGTTTTCACACAAAACTTTATATCTTTCCTTCTTAAATAAGAAATAGAGAACTGGACAGAGCACAAAAAGGAACTAAAGTTACCTAGCAACCAACTAAGCAAGCTCAGACATCTCTGGCACTGGCACCAGCACCAGCACTAGCACACTCCCTGGAAAGCCCAGACTGCCAACCATAGCCAAAAAAAAAAAAAAAACAGAGAATGGGGCAACGGCCCACCCTTAACCTCCCAATCAGCCCTGAAATAGCCTAATCCGACCTTTTGCAAACCACGAAGACTGGGGCAACGTTCCATCCCTCCAATTAACTTTGAAACCTTCTCAAATCATAAAGGGAAATGACCACCCTATACCTCTCATTTCAAATCAACTAATACGTTCAAAACAAACCAACCAAAGGTGTTTGACCTTATAAATACCTCAAAAAGAGACCTCAACCCCTTTAGATATCAGCTCAAGACGCTTAACTTCAGAAAAGCAAAATCCCTCTAGAGACATGTTAACAAGAATCCTATCATGCCTGCTAAAATCAGAATTTAACGGTCAAGCCAACACCATGCATTCCAACCTCACCAGATCTCGAGCAAAGATGGAAAAATGTCCTATCCTCCAAATTTCAAGACAAAAGAACTACAATCACAGAATGGTCTCTCATGACTCCCAATCTCCAAAGCTTTAAGACAAAACCAAGGTAAAATTCTTATCGAATCATTTCAAACTCAACTTCAAAAGTGAAAGCTGTTGGTTTCTTTCAAATCTAAAATTCAGTTTTTAAAAATTTTCAAAGCTTTCTCTACAAAAAAAAAAAAAAAAAAAAACTTTCAAATCTCAAAATTAATTTCAAAAAGCTTTCAAAACATTTTCTAAAAAAAGTTTCAATTTCAAAACATCAAAGATCTTGCTTTTTTCCGAATTCAAAATCAATTTTCAAAAGTCAAACAAGTCTTTCTAAACTTTTTCGTCAACCAAATCTCAAGTCAAAATGAATTTTTTAAACATTTTGTCTTCAAAAGTTCAAGTTTCAAGCCAAAACAAATTTCCTAAATAAAAGTCAAAAGTTTCAAGTCAAAGCAAATTTCCTGAATGATTTGCTTTCAAAAAGTTAACAGTTTCAAATTAAAACAAATTTCCTAATGTTTTGCTTTCAAAAAGTCAAAAGTTTTGAGTCAAAACAAATTTCTTGAATGTTTTGCTTTAAAAAAAAATAGCCAAGAGTTTTATTTCAAAGATTCTAGGTTTTTAATCTTTTGTCTCAAAAAGCCCCTTTTCAAAAATTTTAGATTTTCGGACGTTCTCCTCAAAAAGTTTCATTTTCAAAAAGGTTCGTCTCAAAATCACTTTCTAGGTTTTCTAAACTTTTTTCCTTAAAAAGTTTCATTTTAAAGCATTTTCTAGGTTTTCAATACATTTCCTTCAAAAATTTCATTTTTAAAATATTCTCGGGTTTTAATCTCAAGTTTTCAATCTTTTACCTCAAAAAGCCTTATTTCTAAAATTTAAAATTTTCAAGCTTTCACCTCAAAAAGCTATGTTTTCAAAATTTGGGTTTTTAAGTTTTTGCCTCAAAAAGCCTTTTTTTCAAACATTTCGGTTTCTAGCTTTCGCCTTAAAAAGCCTAACTATCTAAAATTTTTGGGTTTCCCAAGTTTTCTCCTTCAAAAGCTCCATTTTGAAAACATATTCTCGAGTTTCTCGAGCTTTTCCTTCAAAAGCTTTGTCTTTAAAAAATTTCAAGTTTTCAAGCTTTCGCCTAAAAAAGCCTTTTTTCAAAGATTTTAAGTTTTCAAACTTTCACCTCAAAAACTTTCGTTTCAAAGTTTTCGGGTTTTCAAAACTTTCTCCGCAAAAATTTTTATTCCAAAATTAAATTCTAGGTTTCAAAATTTTTCCTCAAAAGTTTCATTTCAAAATTCTTGGTTTTCAAATTTTTTCCTCCAAAGTTTCATTTCCAAATTCTAAGTTTTCAAAAAAATTTCCTCAAAAGTTTTGTTCCAAGTTTCAAAGATTTTTCAAACACTTCCAATTCAAATTCAAATCCATCCATTGTAGAGAGCCATTTCAAATAATCAACTTCAATTTCAAAATCATCTTCAATTTCATAAATCTTGAATCTCCCCAATGGAGTGTCATTCCACTAGTTGGAATGTTGGTTCAGAATAATTAAGTTTCCAAAATTTCAAAATCAAACATTCTAATCCCTCTGATCGCCTCGCGGTCGACATGGGACCCTTACTCTATCATTTTCTATCTTCGACAAGCAAAGACAGAAAAATAGGGGCAGTTGTAAGCACCCCATTTTTGCTCCCTCGGTAATCTCTAGTCCAAATCAATCTTCCAGTAAAACGTTACAACATTATCAAGCCCAAATCAGCTTTTCAAACTCCAATCCAGTCTGGGCTAGTCGAGCTTAACTGAAGCCAAATGACTAAAATGTCCTTAGACACTCTAGATAGTTTTTAGAGACCGGACAGTCTCCGAAAGCAATCACTGTCGTTGGAGTGACGGAAACACTAACAAACCATCAAACCGTCGAAGTGACATAAACACTTACAAACTTTAAACGGATTGCTTCTAGCGCTTGCTAACTCTTCAACGTAAAATGTCCGTTATACCCCTTAGCATCAAGTAGGTTCTCGAGATCAGGTAGTCTCTGAATTCAATACCAAACCGTCGGAGTGACGAAAACAGTCACAAACCTTTAAGCCGTTGGAGTGACGAGAACACTCACTAGGCTGACACAGGTATGCCATCAAAACCCTTAGTGTCAAGGGACCGAAATCGCCCTTGGCAGTGGCATGTTTTCTAAAAAAAAGAGAGACCTCCAAAAACCAAATCATCATAACCGTTAGAGTGATGGAAACACTTGCAAACTCAGGTTAACACTGGCGCCTCCTAGTCCGACATAGTAAAAAATGACCAAACTGCCTCTTGGGTACACCAGAAAGTCTTTCGAGAAAGTACTAAGTCCTCGAGACTGTAAGTCCACCCTCTATGACTATCCTTTGACAGTTCAGTTTGTTCAAGATGCCAATTAAATCGACTCCGGACTAGTTTCGGTGATACTTGATCAAAATGACTATTTTACCTTTGGGCACCCCCGACACACTCGCCGAGAAGTACAAGTCCCCTGAAGCAGCAAGACCAAATCGGACTACCTTTAGGTAGTCAAACACACTCTTGTGTGAGAATAAAGTCCACTCCGGCCTCATTCCAACATGTTTCGATCAAAAGACCATTTTGCCCCTAATGGCCCGAACACTTCCTAAACCACACTCGCTTTGGATACTAAGACAGCGTTCATTGGGATACCCCATTAAACATCCCCTTCCATTTCCAAGTGAGTCCCTTGACTCAAAACACATCTAATTTAATAAAAACTTCCCGGAGTGTCTCACAGACACTCCGCTAGGATTGTCTTTTTCTCCGATTCCTTGATTAAAACATACTGTCAAATAACTTGAGAAATGTGAAAATTAGAAAATTTTCAAAAGTATTTCTAGAGGTCTTTCTATCGATACGGCTCAATAGACAAGATCACTTCCTGAAGCATCCGATCGCGTAGCTCGAAAGTCACCACTTTGAGAAACTTTTGGAACGTTTCACAGACGCTCCGCCATGGATGAATTTTTCTTTAATTTTCTTATTAAAACGCACTGTCAAATGACTTGAGAAATGTGTAAATTAGGAAATTCCCTGAAGCTTGTCTAATGGACCTCCCATCAATACCGTTCAAACGAAAATGTCGCTTTTCGAAGACCACGATCATGTGGCGCAAAAACTGCCATTTTCCAAAACCTTCAAAGTGTCTCACAGACACTCTAAAAAGCTTATTTTCATGCACACTTTCCGATGAAATATCTTTACCATCCGGAATCCTTTGGGCCTCCCTGAGGGCTCCTAATTCATGAGAAATAACAGGAGAATGTCATGAACGTGATCGATTTTCTCAAATCTTTCCCAGATTGCTTGAATATCAAGGTGAAGTCAGCATAAAAGTTCCCAACAGTGAAGGGTCTGCTACATGTGCCCAAAAAAATGACCAGATTGGCCAAAACTTGCCTTACAGTCCAAATTAGGCTAGTACAAGAAGTGCCATGTGGCACTCAATTAGTGGCCCAGTACGGGCGCTTGTACTACATGCGTTTGGCCAAATTTTGGCTAGGCATATGTAATACATATGCCAGAGCCCTAGAAATTTGCTTATAAATAGTGGCCTCCATCCTGCATATTCTAGATCCGAAAACAGTGGCGAAGCCCGATTAAAATACTCCCATAACTTTGAAAAACCTTAAACACTCTACCTCTTTTAACCATCCAAGCATCCAAGCTAGATTTAACCCATCTCAAGCCTATACACTTTACCCTCCAAGCCTCCAAATCAAGATTTAAGCCATTTCTAGCCCCTTCAAGCCTCTATAAGGCCATTCAAGTTCAATACAAATTCTCTCAAAGGAATTTTAAGTTCAAAACAAAGCTTTTCCAAGGTTGTATTTCCTTTTATATTTTGTCTTTCCCCAGTCTTCTATTCTCCCTCTTAAAGCTCACTTAAGCATTTCTCTATTTTACACCCCATCTTCTACCCCCCTTTCTTGTTTACTTGAACAAGAGGACCTGAGGTCCATGCATAGAGGAAGCTTTAGGGAAGCCACTGGTTGGGGGGCCTCCCTTTAGCCTACCTTATCATGGTTTGACCCCAAAGTCCCTTGCAATGTGGTGTAGCCTTGAGCCTTCTAAGTTTTCATGACCCCTTTGCATATATGGTTACTAAGTTCATATATTGTATGCTTGGCTTGATTTTCGTGCTCAACACCATTTTTCAAAAACCCTAACTATTTCCATTCTATGTCTTTTCCAAACCCCATATTCAAGTGTTTTTTCAAAAATGGTTCTAAGAGTTGGTTTGTTGAAGCCTACTTTAAAACCTTAGATTTTCATGCCCTAGGAAGCCACCCTTAAGCCCCCTAACCTACATTTTGCATCCTTAAATTTTCTACTTTCAAGTTACATTAAAATGGTTTTTAAGCCTTCTACTTCACTTTGATTTTCAAAGTTTTGCTCTCTTGATTTTTGTGGTTGGAATGGTCCCCATGGAGACTCTCTTGAGTGATCTCCCCATTATATCGATCATAGGAACCCTAACCCACTAGAGTGGTTTTCTCCCCCCCTCAAAGTGGTTTTCAAAACTCTTCAAGAGAGGCTTTCAAAAGTTCGTTCCATTTAGTTTTCATTAAAATGATTTTCTAAAATCACCATTTCTATATTGATTTTCAAACCTTTCACTCTCTAAAGTTGGAGGTTGTAATGATCCCTATGAAGCTCTCTTCGGAGTGACTTCCCCCATTATTGACTTTATGAACCCTACACTTGGGAGAGTAAATTTTTATGAAAATGATCTTTCAAAGTTCATAACTCTCTTGAGTTATTTTTCTAAAAATATATTCACATGAAATGATAAAGATTCCTTGCATAAAATCATGGTTTCCAAAATCTCTTTTTGAAGTTCATGCATAAAACCAATTCCCTAAATGCTTCCAAAACCACTAGGGCCAAACCCTAATCTAAAACTTTCCAAAACCACTAAGTTCAAAATCTTAGTTCAAAACTATCATTCAAAACCACTAGGTTCAAAGCCCTAATTCAAAACTATCTCTCCAAAACCATCTTTCAGGTTAACTTGACCCTAGTTGTCCTTAACTTTAGGTTTACCTAACCCAAATTAGTTAATCCTGGGTTACCTTAACTTTAGGTTAACTTAACCCTAGTTAGTTAACCTAGGACACCTAACCCTAGTTAGTTCATCGTAGTTGACCTAGCCCTAGTTGCCTTAACCAAGGTTGCATAAACTTCAAGACTCCAATTCAGAGGCTTTTTTCAAATGATCTTTCAAATCAAAACCATTTTCAAAACATGTTTTCAAAAACCTCATACTCTCTTGAGTTTTCAAAAACCCTAATTCAAAAGTCATTTTAAATGTTACCATACCCCTTTCAAAATGCTTTAAAAAACTCATAACCCTAAGGAGATCCTAACCTCCTCATGGTTAAGGTTTCCAAAGAAAAAGTGATACATCAAATACAACCTTCAAGGTTGTTTATATTAGGGTCCTAAGATCCTAAGTGTTTTTCAAAACCCTTTTTCAAAATAATTTTCATGAGTCGTATCTTTGAACTAATTTTAGGCCTTACATAGTTAAGGTTGTTCAAGGAAAGTAAGACATCAAGTAGGGTTCCCTAAAGTTTTCAAAACCCTAAGGGAAGTGTTTAACCCTTCTTTTAAGATGATTTTTCAAAAATCATAACTCTAGTGAAGTCTAGTTGATTAATAACTAGTCTTTCAAGGGTGATGAAACATTTCAAAGTACCTTTATAAGGTATAAAAAAAAATGATTTCAAAAAACTTTTCAAGGACAAGTTCACAAGAGCTTTCCTAATCCAAGCTCTCTTTCAAAAATCCCTAATCAAGATTTCATAAACATTTTTAAAACTCCCTCGACTTATATCAAACATTTTCAAAACTCTCTTGAGTTGTTTTAAAATATTTCAAAAACTCTCTTAAGTTACTTCCAAAGCACTTCCAAAATTCCCCAAGTTCAATTTCAAAAGCATCTTCGAAACTCTATCTTGAGTTGTTTTAATACATTCTAAAGATCTCTCAAGTTCTATGTCCAAAGATATTTTCAAACCTCGAGTTCTATTTCAAGTCAAAACTCTTGAATCCAAAGTTTCAAAACCTTCCAAGACTACCATGAGTCTAATTTTAATCGGGCCCTAGCTTGAACTATGAATGACCTGATTGTCGCCAAATGAGATACGTAGGCAACCTTCAAATAGGTGCGATCATAACTTTATTTTCAAGTAAAATACCTTTTTCAAAAATTTATAGCTCTTTCAAAGTCAACTCTCAAATCCTTCCAAACTCTTTCAAAACTTGCATTATGCATCATTCATCTAAAAAGTGACGACAAAACCCCATTTTCAAAAACTTTTTTCAGTGAATAAAAGTGGATATTAGCAACCGATGATTTAAGTGAGTGAACTAAGGGTGATTAGACATGTAGATACTGAAAGGTGAGGTAGGGTGATGATCTTATGATATCTTCCCTACACGTAACTGTCATGCCTTGGTTTTTGGCAACATCGAGATGATGTGTGGAAAACACACGGTACTCTCTTGTTAGAACTCATCCTCCTAGAAGGACGAGTACGATTAAGTTTGACTTGAAAATTGACTTCAATAAGCGCTTTTGAAAAAGGTTTGGAGTCGTCACCTAACTTTGTTAAGGTGAGTTATGTCACTTAAAACTAAGTGCAATCCGAAGATTAAACTTAGAGTTTTTTTTAAAAGGTTTTAGAAAACTTTCTCAAGAGAGGGTTTTTGGAGAAAACATATTGTTTGGCAACCTTTGGAAAGATTTAAGTCTTTTTTGAAAATAACTTCATTTTTGGTCTTTCGAAAATAGTGATTCTAGGTTCGGAGGTTAGTTACATATAGGGAAGATGCACTAAGCTATCATCCTATCCTGTCCTTTCGGTACCTACATGTCTTTGCACCCTAGGTTCACTCATTTAGAATTTTTGATTATCTAATGTCCAATTATATTTACTTTGAGAAGAATTTTGAAAAGAGATTTATGCCATCATCTTAGGGATGAAACGAAGTATGATATGCAAGTGCACGAGAACAATTTGAGTTTAGAGAGAAGTTTTGAAAAAGGGAATTGGAATTTTGAAAAAGGTTATGACTGCACCCATAAGGGTTGCCTACGTATCCCTTTATTGAGAATCAGGTCAGTCTAGTTCAGACTCAGGGTCTAATTAAAAATATACACTTTGAGGTCTTATTTGATTTGAAAAGACATTTTGAGACCTTTGAAAGTTTGACTTAAAAAGGGTTTAATTTGAACTTTGATTGGAAGATTGAAAATTAAACTTTGGTTTTGAAATCGAACTTTGAAGTTGATGGTGTAATAAAACTTAATTTTAAAATTGAACTTTGAAATCATCTTGATTTGAGTTGGATTTCGAAAATCATCTTGGTTTGGAAAAGAGTTGAATTTTTCTAACTTAGGGTTAGGAGTTGAACTTGAGTTTTTGCCTCCTAGAGTTTATGTAATATAAGGTTTAAACATGTAATTGAAATAGAAAGGTTTGATTTTAGAAAAGTTTAGAATTAGGAAAGTTATATTTTAAGAAAGTTTCTATTCTAGGAAAGATTTGATTTATGAATGATTTGAATGAAGAAAGGTTTGAAATTAGAAGGGTTTGAAGTTTGGAAATATTTGAGATTAGGAAAGATTTGAAAAATTGAGATTATAAAAGATTTGAAAGTTTGAAATTAGGAAAAGTTTGAAAGTTTGAATTTACGAAAGGTTTGATCTCTATTTCCTAAAATTGATGTTTGGATTATGTTTCCAAAAATAGATGATTTGATTTGATTTCCTACTTGAAAAAGATTTGATTTGAATCGTAGTTGAAAAACTTAGGTTTTGGAAATCTATCACTGTATATGACTTTTGAATTAGGAAACCTATGATTTCATGTAGAGAAAGGTTTTAAAATTTATAATTTGATGCAAATAGAAAGCTATGATTTTATATGAGAAAGCTAGGGTTTCCTAAACATGAATTCTTGGGTTTTGACTTAGGCTTCAAGACAAAGAGTTTTTAGAAAGTGAATATCTGAAAAGAATTTTTAGTAAGTGGATTTGCAAAACGATTTAGAAAGGTATGAATATAGACTTTTGAAAGTCTTTTAAATATCTCACTTTCCTAAAACGATTCTAATCATGAGAAGACTAGAACCATTCTAGGGTTATGATTTCGATAAGAACTAGGATTTGAAAACCTAATATGGACCTTGATAACCTCATTGAACGTAACACTTTTCCTAAAACAACCCTAACCATAGAATGCCTAGAATCATCTTAGAGTTGTGATTTCTTGAAAAACAATTTAGGACTTAAACTCAAATTTGGACCTTGATGGTCATATTGAATATAACACTTTCCTAAAACAATCCTAACCATGGAACGGTTAAAATTATCTTAGGGTTGTGGTTTTGAAAACAACTTTGAAAAAAAGGATTTTGAATTTAAGTTTTGAAAGCAACCTTTAATGTAAATTTGAAAATACTTTTGAATGCATGATTATGATAGCAATAATGCAATAGGGACATAAACATACAAGATTGGGCTTCATCACATAACCAAGGGGGCCGGACCCACACCGTCTTAGGTGGAACTCAAAGAGAATTCCCGACACAGTGATTCTCTTGAAGGCCTTCCTAGGCATGAACTGAGAGGTCCCTTGTTTCAAGCAAGCAAAAAAAGGAGGTAGAAGATAGGGATTAAAATAGAAGAAAACTCAAGTGGGTTAGAAAGGAGAAGAGAGCGAAGGGGATTACATAATTTACTAGAAACCCTACCTTGTCTCCTCTTTGCTTTGATGCTTTGATGGTGGACTTTGCTTGGACTTTGAGAGCCTTGAATGTACAGAACTTAATCTTCAATGGATGTTTCAAGGCAAGGATTTGAGTATATAGATTGTATGGATGGTAGAGTTTGAGTGTATGGAGACTAGAGTTTGAGGAGGCTTGAGAGACTTAGGGTTTTGAGGGAATTCGAGCTCTGTTTTCAAAGAGGCAAAGTTTCTGGAGTGATTTTACGGGCTCAAAATACGCAGGGGGTGGCCTATATTTATAAGCAGCCAAAGTTGGCTTTGGCACCTGTTGCAGTCGCACCAGCCACATTGGAAAGCTTTTAAGGTGGCAAGAA